>ML806729.1:79241-105556 GCA_009831015.1 Picea engelmannii
CTAAAGGAGCAACAACTATATGCCAAACCATCCAAATGTTTCTTTGGAGTGAAGGAGGTAGAGTATTTGGGTCATATTGTATCTCATGAAGGTGTCAAGGTAGACCCTAACAAGATTAAGGCCACGATGGACTGGCCGATTCCAAAAACATTGAAGAATCTTAGAGGATTTCTGTGTTTGACAGGTTACTACCGCAAGTTTGTTCGACACTATGGAAGAATAGAAACACATTTAATGACACTAACTAAGAAGGATGCATTTTCATGGACTCCAGAGGCAACTAAATCTTTTGAACGACTTAAAGAGGTGATGTGCAAAGCTCCTATATTGACCACTCCAGACTTCACAAAAACCTTTATTTTGGAATGTGATGCCTCGGGAAATGGAATTGTTGCTACCCTAATACAAGAAGGAAGGCCCCTGGCTTTTGAAAGTTGACCACTCAAGGGAAATGACTTACTGATGCAGACCCCCTATCCCTACTGAGGGCTGTGCGACCTCCCGGTCAGGATCTTCTGATTTCAGAACTGAAATGGCTCTTCTGGTTCCGAGCTACCTCCCTCTTCTAATCCACAGGTCCTTATATGAGTTTTTCCCACGCAAACCAACACTAGACGCAAAACCTCACTCCACGTGACCACAGGCGCGACCACGTGCCTAACTTGAAAGGCACGTCGCGTCTCGCGACCCCGAGATTTTCAATACGACGAGTCCTTGGCTCCTCCAAGTCCCGAAACACCGATGAGGGATAACGAAGGTTAGCTCCTCCCTTTTCCCAACTCACGTGACCACACGCCGGTGACCACGAGCTTCACCACAAGCGCGTATGGTTCCTCCAAGTCCCGATTGCCAAAATCACGATGGCGTGAGATCTACGATTCAGATCTCCCCTTGGTCGACGACTACGATTATTTCGGCGTTTCGCGACTTCGCACCCCACAAAGTCTGTTTGCTTCTCCTCCCGGTATCCGATCTGCCGAAAAACTTCCCGTCGCAGATCGATGACTCTAAGCCTCCGAAGATCCAACAGTCTGGATCCTTTTGGGATTTCGTGGGTCAATAGTCCCAGCTCTTACCCTTTGTATCCCCGGTCTTCGAAATCGCGAAAGGGGACCAACAACCCATATCTATTGGGGTCAGACGACTTCTATTCCTCCTGGGGTTCAAACGTTGAAAGGTGTCTCCACTAACATGTTCGCAAGTCCTCTCGATCCAACGGCTCACTGGATTTCGCGTCCTTCCACGAAAGCTCTCCACTGTCCGTTCAAGTCCTCGTGGGTATTTCCTCTTGGGCATACACAATGTTGAAATTTGCATGCCTGCCTCACTTCAGATGATCATTGACTCTCATCGAGATCTGACGGTCAACAGTGCTCCTCCTCCTGAGTTTTTTTTTTTTTTTTGTCTTTCAAACTTAGAAGAATTTTTTAAGTCCCTGAAGGTTTCGACCTTCGCTCCTCCTAGATATCGATAACACTTTCCCAAAGTGTTATTCCTCTTGACCTTCGTCTGGATTAGACTTCGATTTCCCACACACTCCTTGCGTCTAAGGGATTTCGATAACTCAGATCCATGGGATTTTTTGTAGAGAAATTCCTTCTGATTTCCTTGCGTTCCTCTCTGGCTCGATGCACACCTTGCAGAGCTTCAAATGAAGAGAAACAATCGAAACTGGAACACTGACATGCACAGTTCCATTCACTTGTTCATGAAAACAGAAACGACAGGAAAACACACACAGTCCACACACCATACATTTGGATAATTTTTCCTTCTGTTATATTCACAAGTGCCAAAATGGCTACAAAATACATTCAAATTATAGTAATTCAAAAACTGAGATCTCCTACTAACTCGCAGTTCTCTTACAACTAATTTCTCTCTATATTGTAGCTCTCCCAACTGGGCATACAAACTTCTACTTAACTCAAAAATATTTCTAGGGTTTCCCCTGGCTACTTGCCTACTCTAAATTCATCCTACGCTATCTTAGTTCAGTCGCATTCCAGAGCCGTAGTGGAAACTCCTGCTCCGCTTGCGATTTTCAAAATGTGCCTCAAAGGGTAAAATTCGACATTGGTTCAAGTTTGCCTCCAAAGGTAAATTCCGGTGCTGAGTTAAGGCGGATTTCAAAATCCGCTGCAGCTGCTAATGTTGAAGTTCTGGAAGAACTCCCACGCGATGAGTGGTCCCGTCTCTACGTGCTTTCCAATGATGCTCCTGCATCATACTCCCCTTGACAAAAATTCATGGACTCCTGTCCATGAACTCCTCTACTGATTTTCTCTGCTTCTGGATAGCAACTTCGTTTTCCCAACTGACATCTTCTATTGGGTGTCCCTTCCATTTGACCAGATACTCAAAATAGGATTTCCTTCTAGTCTTCTTGCCAATCCTATGATCAACAATTTTCTCCATCTGCAGCTTTTCTGCCACAGGCATCTATTTCTCCCACTAAAACTTTCCTTGATCTTCTGACCCTTCTTTGTCATCTTTCCTGTAAGGATACAGGTATGAAACATTGAATATGGGCGAAATTCCCACACCATCTGGCAGCTCAATCTCATAGGCGTTTTCATCAAACTTCCTCAAGATCTTACAGGGTCCTATATTTTTCATCTTCAACTTGTTGTATGTTCCCCTAGGGAACCTTTCCTTCCTGAGATGCGCTAAAACCTGATCTCCTACTTCAAATTGAAGTTCCCTGCGATGCTGATCAACTTTATGCTTGTATTTCTGGTTAGAACTCTCCAACTATCCTTTGATTTGGCTATGGAGCTTCTCCATCTCCACAGCAAAATCCTCTACTCCAACACTCTTGATCTCACCCTGTTCCAAGTCTCTCAACTCAGATACTCCCCTTGGTTGCATTCCATATAGTATTTGGAATGGGATCCTTCTAGTGCTCCTGTTTGGTGAATTGCTGTATGCAAATTCTGCTTGTGGCAGAATCTGATCCCACTGGTTATGATGTTTATTAACTAGACTCCTTAATAAATTCCCCAGACTTCTATTTACCACTTCAGTCTACCCATCTGTCTGAGGGTGATAAGCTGAGCTGAAGGACAAATCCGTGTTGGACAACTGAGAGGGGGGGTGAATCAGTTGTAACCTTGCTTAAACAATTATACTTATTTTAAACTCTTTCTAGATCACTCAATGAAAATCACAATAATGCAGGGAAGTAAGCAATAGACCATTCAACATCATTCACACATATGAGATACACAGAGACAGATATTTCCTGAGGAAACCCATAAAGGGTAAAACCCTCTTCTTCTTTATATGATAAGTAATCCGTACATTCTTTACATTATCATACATATGAGAACCAACTCATAATGAGGCTACAACCTATGTTTTGCAAGCTTCTACTTGTAGAGAGCACCAACTCTCTGGATTCTCTAACACCAACGAGAAGGAAGCACCAACTCCCTGGTTTCTCTAGCACCCATTAGAAGGAAGCACCAACTCCCTAAGTGTTCCAGCACCAACTGGATGGAAGCACCAACTTCCAGTCACACAGGCACCAACCTGTATAACAAAGAACAACAGTTCTCCCTTGCACCACCCTGCCACCCTGGTTTCTTTGGCTGCAACCAGATGGAAGCTACAATTCCCTTTGTTCAAGCATCCACTTGAACCTCTGAGGACAACACTCCTCCCTAGCACCTCCCTACCACCCTGGAATCTAAATATTTGCTATTAAGACTTATTACAACGATATAAAGTTCTTCAATGGCTTACCAGTCTCATCACTTTCTGCTACACTGCGCTGCTCTGTCTGCATCAGTTTTTTTTGCACACTCCTTGTGCTTTTTGTTCTTTTGCCTTTTATGCTCTCTGCGACATGTCCCTTCAATGCACTGTTCCCCTTCTGTGCATTTCTGTTGCTACGCTCTGCCTCATTCTTCACACCTCAAACACACTCAACAACCGCCCTTTCTTATTTGTTCAACATTCTTATACTCTCTGTGCACCTTGTGCATGTGATCTCCTTCTTGCTCTTCCATTCTCTATCGCATGCCCTCTCCTCCACATCAGGGTGTTTTCTCTACTTTACTCTTCCACAACTATCCCATCTCCTGTGTGCCACGTTCTCTCACTCTATTCTGCATCTCCTGCTCATTCAGAGTGTTCTGCCTGATCATCATGGTAACTCTTCGGCTTCTCTGCTGGTTTTAGCACGTATCCATCATCACTGGGTGTTATCTCGAGATTCCTCAGCTTCTTTGGCAGTTTAGACTCTTCGTCTTCTCTGTCATAGATGAGCTCATCCTTTGGCAGAAACCATCATTTGTTTCTAGCAGTTACACTGTGAGGTGCAACAATATCCCTCCGATCTTTTCCAAATTCATCTGCACCATTGAATTGTCTTCATTGAATCTTGCGTTCATTTCGCCATTTCGTATTTCGGCATTTCAGGATCCCCGTGGTGAATATTTCGTTACTCTCCAAGTACCGATCCCTGAAACTCCGAAATGGAGCTTGCCGCTTCGAGTTCTCTTCTACATTTCTTCGACGATGTGACCACCGGAATATGACCCGTCTCCAATCACACAAGCGCTTCGATCTCCAAATCAACGGTCCTTGATCCGTGGTGATCGGACGACTATCCTCTACTCCGGGACTTCAACCTTTGGGACTTTGGGGGAGTAATGGAGTTAAAAATCCTGAAGCAAAAACTCCCGGAGTGAGGTCAGTCTTGCATCACTCGATGACGTGTCGTGATTGGAGTGGCTGTTACGTGTCACTCAGAATTGTGATTTCTAGTGGCCTGAAATGCCTAATCAACTCGACACTTGTTGTTGTCTGATCGTGCCACGTGTCATAGTCTTCCACCTGTCCTTTCTGACATGGTCTGCCACATTCTCCTCCTCGATCTATCGGCCCAGATCACTTCGCGATTTCGCATATCGCAATTTCGACATTCTTGATGTGAATTTTCTCGACACTTCCAAGTCCCGGTCTGTGAAACTCCGAAATAAAGTTAGATCAAATTTTTGGATTTTTGCACTTCGCAACTTCGGGACTCCTGTGATGAGGAGTCTCGACACTTGACTCCTCCATCTCCCGGTATCCAAAATTTCGGTATCCGAAACTTTCTCCTGCTTTCGGGATTTCGGCGTTTCGCATTTCGCGATTCCAGGACTCCTGTGGTGAAGTGTTTTGACACTTCAACTCCCGGTATCTGGAACTGTCTCCTACTTTTGGGATTTCGGCGTTTCGCATTTTGTGATTCCGGGACTTCTGTGGTGAAGTGTTTTGACACTTCAACTCCCGATATCCGGAACTGTCTCCTGATTTCGGGATTTCGGCATTTCACATTTCGCGATCCTGGGACTCCTATGGTGAAGTGTTTTGACACTTCAACTCCCAGTATCTGGGACTCCTAAATGGAGTTATTTCCCAGTTTGTAAAACTCTTGTTGATGTGCCTCTTTCGGGATTTCGGGATTCTGGATTTCGCAACTCCAGGACTCCTGTGTTGAAGAGTCTCAACTCTTGACTTCTCAATCTACCGGTATCTAAAACTCCGAAATGGAGTCGGATCAAAGTATTTCGGCGTTTCACATTTCGTCGTTTCGACATTCTTGTCGTGAGTTGCTTCCTTGATTCCTCCATTGCCCGGTATCTGAAACTCCGAAGTGGAGTTTACGCTTCTGATCTTTCCATGCAATTATCCCTACGCTGTTGATCTTCCTTGCCTGCCTGTTTTCCATCAAATAAACAAGCACACTCTTGCACTCTTCGCACCTCTGCACTATCTCTTCTGAGCTTACATTGTCCCTGTTTTTCCATCGCTGCATACTCTGATCTTGCCATCAATGACAAGAACATCTGCCTGAAAACATGCCAACAATCTCCCCCTTTGGCATTTATGGAAACCCTGAATGACTGTGCTAATATGTTTGGACCTCCAGCTATAGCATCTGCTCCGAGCCACTCCTTTTCTCCCCCTTTGACATCAATGTCAAAGAAAACATGCTCCCCTTGAGCTGTTGCAGTATTTTTAGGAGGTATCAGATATTTAGTCAATACAAAGCTCCCCCTAATAGGATGGACTCTCTTAGGTGTGAAATGGGATGACACCCAACTTTTGTCGGAGATATTCAAATGGTGTCTTGGCTAGGGGTTTAGTAAATATGTCTACAATTTGTTCTGTGGTTGGAATGTAATGGACCTGAACAACCTTATTGGTAACCTGCTCCCTCAAAAAATGGTATTTTATGGGAATATGCTTGGTCTTGGAGTGGAATACATGATTCTTGGACACACTGATGGCACTCGTGTTATCACAATGGATTGAGATCGGTGCAGCGTATTTTACCTCCAAGTCTGCAAGTGTCTGAATCATCCATAATATCTGAGTGCAACAGGTAGCAACAACAATGTACTTTGCCTCTGTAGTTGATAAAGAAATGGAACCTTTCTTTTTACTAAGCCATGCTAGTAATGAGTCACCTAGGAAGAATGCTTCTCCACTGGTGCTTTTTCTCTCATCAACACAGTTTGCCCAATCTGGATCTGAATAGGCAGTTAACTGAAAATTCTGATTTCTGGGATACCACAGACCATAAGTCATTGTTTCCTTCAAATACCTGAATATTCTTTTGACAACTAGCAAATGACTCTGTTTAGGTGCAGACTGATATCTTCCTACCATTCCAACAACATGCATTATGTCCGGGGGAGATGCTGTGATGTACAACAGGCTACTGATCATTGATCTATATGAACTTTGATCAACATCAGGTGAGTCATCATCCTTACTTAATTTGCATCCAATAACCATAGGTGTGCCCATAGGTTTAGAGTCTTCCATTTGAAATCTTTTCAACATTTCTCTTAGATATTTTTCTTGAGAAATGAACATCCCTTCAGACCTTTGAGTAATTTGCAGATCAAGAAAAAATGACAATTAACCAATCATAGACATTTCAAACTCAGACTCCATGGCAGAAGCAAACCATTGTACCAACGAATCCTTATTACATCCGAAGATGATGTCATCTACATAGACCAATATGATGAGAAGATCATTATCCTCTGTTTTGATATACATATTGTTATCAACTATTCCTCTCTTGAACCCTTTGTCTTTGAGATATGTATCCAGTCTGTTGTACCAGGCTCGAGGGGCTTGTTTTAACCCATATAAATCTTTCTTCAGCTTGCATACTAAGTCAGGATCATCAGAAAGTTCGAAACCCTCTGGTTTTTCCATATAGACTTCTTCACTTAAATCTCCATTTAGAAAAGCTTACTTGACATCCATTTGATAGACTTTAAACCTTTTATGACAAGCATAGGCAATAAACATTCTGATAGCTTCTAATCTTGCTACGAGCGCAAATGTTTCATCAAAATCCAGTCCTTCTATCTGAGCATACCCTTTACAGACCAATCTTGCTTTGTTCCTGACAACTTGTCCCTGCTCATTCAATTTATTCTTAAAGATCCATTTGGAGACAATGACATTTTTACCTTCAGGTCTATGAACTATCTCCCACATATTGTTTTTTTCAATCTGATCAAGTTCATCATTCATTTCTTTAACCCAATGGTCATCTTTGCTAGATTCATTAAAATTCTTGGGTTCCAGCATGGATATGAAAGCTATATGTGATTGTTCAGTGTTTTTGATTAGCTTTCTTTTGGTTTGTACGCCTTTGTCTTTTTCACCAATTATCTGACTTGCAGGATGATTCTTTTGAGTGATTCTGGAGGAGGAATTTGAAGTTGTCTGCTGATTTGAGTCTGTCTGAGTATCTGTGTCTTCATCTGATTCAGAGTCTTCGTTTTCTGATTCTTGGACCTGTTCATCTTCAGCTTTAGTTGTGTCTTCTGTAGAGGACTCATTACTGTACACCTCTCTTGCTGGGATTCCCTCATCAAATTTTACGTCAATATAGTCAACCATTTTATGCAACCTCTTATTATAGCATCTGTATCCTTTGCTGTTTGTAGCATACCCTAAGAAGATACCTTCATCAGCCCTGTCATCATATTTGCCAAGGTTCTCATCATTATTCTTTATGTAACATTTACTCCCAAAGACTTTGAAGTGTTTAATTGAAGCAGGTCTCCGATACCACAGTTCATAAGGTGTCTTGTCACTTTGTGGTCTGAGGTGGGCTTTGTTAAGAACATGGACTATTGTGTGTATTGCTTCTACCCAGTAGGTTTGACCAATGTTCTTCTCATTCATCATTGACCTGGCCATTTCCTGCACTGTTTTGTTTTTCCTCTCAACTACTCCATTTTGTTGTGGAGTTCTTGAGATGGTGTATTCTCTCTTGATCCCATGCTTATCACAAAATTCCTTGAAGTCACTTGACATAAACTCTCCTCCTCGGTTTAATCTTACTGCCTTTAACCTCTTGCCTGTTTGATTCTTAGTTAAAGCCTTAAATATTTTAAACTTCTCAAAAGCTTCAGCTTTTTCCTTGAGAAAGGCAACCCAAGTAAGTCTAGAGTAATCATCAATAATCAACATGAAGTAGTTTTCTTTCCATGTTCTTTCCTGTCTAGATGGTCCACATAAATCCATATGAACTAGTTGGAGTGGTTTCTCTGTTGAAGTAAATCTCTTGGACTTAAACTGTGTCCTAGTTAGCTTTCCTACTTGGCAGGGTTTACACATTGAATCTTAGGGATTTGATATTCTCGGAAGATCTTTTACTGCCTCGATATTTTTGAGTTTGATTAAGTGGTCAAAGTTTATATGTCTAAGTCTCCTATGCCATAACTAGCTTTCATCATGTTTTCTTAGATGACACTCTTCTCTATTTTCTTTCAGCACATATACGTTATTTTTTGTCCTTATGCCTCTGGCCACCACTTGTCCCGAGTTTACAGACTTTATCTTGCAGTCCTTGTACGTGAACACCACTTCACATCCTCTGTCACACATTTGACTTACACTGAGCAGATTATGCTTCAGCCCATCTACAAGTAGAACATCTTGAGCTTTTCCTTTTCCATTACTTAAACTCACTATCCCTTTACCCTTTATTTTACCTGGAGCATCATTTCCAAAGGTTACGTTTCCTGATTTGCTTTCACTTAGAGATAGAAACTTACCTTTGTCTACCATAATATGTTTGGAGCATCCACTGTCTATATACCAAGGATTCGTTTTTCTTTGAGCTGACAACACTAATCCACACTTGTCACTTTCTTTCTTCTTCCACACCTTGACATTTTCAGCAGGGAAATTCAAATCTGGTTCATAGTTCCTTAATCGACAGTCAACAGATTTATGTCCATAGTTATGATAGATGTAACATTCAATCTCATTGTTCAATACGTCAAAATTATTGTTGTAGCGTTGTCTACTTATTGACTGTTGATTATTTCTTGACCTCCTTAGTGGCATGTCTCTAAACTTAATTTGACAATTTGAAATCTGTGAAGGTTTGTTACTTGGCTGTATCATTCTTTGTTGTGGCCAACATTTATTCATTTGAAGTCTTAATTGCTCATGTCTAAGTCTTAAGGAACAATTTACAACTTTGTGACCAAAGTTAGAATAGTAGAAACAATAGCCATAGAAAAGTTCTTTGTACCTGGAAAATGGTTTTCTTCTTTGAGCAAATCAATTTCTTCCATGCTGATGACATCTTTCCGCAGGGAGCACCCTATTTCTTTGTTCTACAGATTCGGTCCCGACACCTTTTTCTTTACTCGTTCTGGGCGACTGGTTGTCTTCCTTTGTTTCTGCAGGTTTGTTGTTGTCATTGGTTGTAGATTTGACAAACTTGATGGGTTCTTCGTTTCTTGGCTTACCACTACTTGATCCCTCTTCATAACCCAAACCAATATTCAACTTTGGATTCCTTTGCTGATTCAGAATGGTGGCTAATCCTTCTGAGGCTTTGATACTTGACAGATTCTGATTATACAAGGCTTGAAACTTCTCCATCTCTTTCCTAGTTTTCACTACTTCTTGTTCTAAGGCTTCACATCTTGCCTTCTTTTCTGATAACTGTCATTTCAGAATGTCTTCGATTTTCTTTGCCTCTTCTAATTCCACTTTTAGTAGGACAAGGTATTTATCGGGTTATTTACTGTCTTTCTCGAACTGTGTCAACAATTGTCTTTGCTTTCTGTTCTTAATTCTTAGTCTGTCAATCTCTTCCAGTGCACTGATCAGTTCTCCTTCCATGTCAACCACAACTTCTTCTTCATTAGCATCACTTCTTGTGCTTTTATTATCATAATCCTCTTTGGCCATAAGTATGAAGTCATTTAGTTTATCTTCAATAGAGGAGTCATTGTCTTCATCATCTGAAGGATCATCATCATTGTTTATGCAAAGATTTTTCTTCTTAAAGTTATTCTCTTTAAAGAAATTTCTGTGTTTGTGCTTCTCCTCATCATCACATGTCCGATCCTTTCTTTTGTGGGGACATTTATTTGCAAAATGACCTATCCTACCACAATTGAAACATTTGAAAGACAATTTACCTTTGTATTTCCCTGATCTCTTCTTCAGTCTCTTCACAAATTTTGCTTCAATTTCATCGGGCTCAGAATCCTCATTCTTGTCTGCCTTAAATGATGCTTCTCTGGAGGTGGGTTTATATTTAACTATTCTCATTTCATATGAAGTCAATGTTCCTAGAAGTTGATCAAACTCCAAAGTTTTTAGATCATTAAGTTCTTCTATAACAGAGACCTTCAGATTGAACCTATCTGGGAGAGATCTCAAGATTTTATGAACTAAAGAAGGTTCCTCAATTTTTTCACCAAGTGTTTTCATTGCATTTACCATTTCTTCTACTCTCAGAAAGTATTTTCCAACAATTTCATCTTCTTTCATCTTTTAGCTGTTCAAACTGTATTCTGTAGGTTTGAAGCTTAGCGTCCTTTACCTTCTCATTACCTTCATAACTGCTAATGAGTTTGTCCCACATTTCTTTGGCAGTTCCTAGGTGCATAACTTTTACGAATTCTGTTTCTGCAAGCCCACTCAAGATAACATTCATAGGCTTAGCGTTGAAGATAAATTCTAGCTTGTCATCCTTATTAGCTAGTACAACTGGCTTTACATAACCAGTATCTACCACATCCTAGACATCTGCACCTAAAGCCATTATGCAGGTTCTCATTCTAACTTTCCAGAAGGCAAAGTTTGTTCCATTGAACAGAGGGGCCTTATTGGTTGAATTTCCTACATGGCTTGACATGTTTAAGCTCTAGGATCTACCCTTAGATAAAAGGGGCCGGCTCTGATACCAATTGTTGGACAATTGAGAGGGGGGTGAATCAGTTGTAACCTTTCTTAAACAATTATAGTTATTTTAAACTCTTTCCAGATCACTCAATGACAATCACAATAATGCAGGGAAGTAAGCAATAGACCATTCAACATCATTCACACATGAGATACACAGAGACAGATATTTCCTGAGGAAACCCATAAAGGGTAAAAACCTCTTCTTCTTTATATGATAAGTAATTTGTAGATTCTTTACATTATCATACATATGAGCACCAACTCATAATGAGGCTGCAACCTCTGTTTTGCAAGCTTCTACTTGCGGAGAGCACCAACTCTTTGGATTCTCTAGCACCAACTAGAAGGAAGCACCAACTCTCTGGTGTCTCTAGCACCCACTAGAAGGAAGCACCAACTCCCTAAGTGTTCCAACACCAATTGGATGGAAGCACCAACTTTCAGTCACACAGGCACCAACCTGTATAATAGAGAACAACAGTTCTGCCTTGCACCACCCTGCCACCCTGGTTTCTCTGGCTGCAACCAGATGGAAGTTACAACTCCCTTTGTTCAAGCACCCACTTGAATCTCTGATGACAACAGTTCTCCCTAGCACCTCCCTACCACTCTGAAATCTAAATCTTTTCTATTAAGACTTATTACAACGATATAAAGTTCTTCAATGGCTTATCGGTCTCATCACTGTTCTGCTACACTGCGCTGCTCTGTCTGCATCAGTGTCTTCTGCACACTCCTTGCGCTTTTTGTTCTTTTTCCTTTTATGCTCTCTGCGCCATGGCCCTTCAATGCACTATTCCCCTTTTGTGCATTTCTGCTGTTGTGCTTTGCCTCCTTCTTCACACCTCAAACACACTCAACAATCGCCCTTTCTTCTTTGTTCACCATTCTTCTACTCTCTGTGCACCTTCTGCATGCGATCTCCTTCTTTCTCTTCCATTCTCTACCGCATCCCCTCTCCTGCACATCGGGGTGTTTTCTCTACTTTACTCTTCCAAAAATATCCCATCTCCTGTGTGCCACATTCTCTCACTCTGTTCTGCATCTCCTGCTCATTCAGAGTGCTCTGCCTGATCATCATGGTAACTCTTCAGCTTCTCTGTCGGTTTCAACACGCATCCATCATCATTGGGTGTTATCTCGAGATTCCTCAGCTTCTCTGGCAGTTGAGACTCTTTGTCTTCTCTGTCATAGACGAGCTCATCCTCTGGTAGAAACCATCATTTGTTTCTAGCAGTTACACTGTGAGGTGCAACAGTAGCCCTCCGATTTTTTCCAAATTCATCTGCACTGTTGAATTGACTTCATTGAATCTTGCGTTCATTTTTCCATTTCGTATTTCGGCATTTCAGGATCCCTGTGGTAAAGATTTCGTTACTCTCCAAGTTCCGATCCCCGAAACTCTGAAATGGAGCTTTCCGCTTTGAGTTCTCTTCTACAGTTCTTCGACGATGTGACCACCGGAATATGACCCCTCTCCAATCACACAAGCGCTTCGATTTCCAAATCAATGGTCCTCGATCCGTGGTGATCAGACGACTATCCTCTGCCCCGGGACTTCAACCTTTGGGACTTTGGGGGAGTAATGGAGTTAAAACTCCCGAAGCAAAAACTCTTGGAGTGAGGTCAGTCTTGCATCACTCGATGACATGTCATGACCGGAGTGGCTATTACGTGTCACTTAGAATTGTGATTTCCAGTGGCCTGAAATGCCTAATCAACTCGACACTTGTCGTTGTCTGATCGTGCCACATGTCATAGTCTTCCACCTGTCCTTTTTGACGTAGTCTCCCACATTCTCCTCCTCGATCTATCGGCCCAGATCACTTTGCGATTTCGCATATCGCGATTTCGACATTTTTGATGTGAATGTTCTCGACACTTCCAAGTCCCAGTCTGTGAAACTCCAAAATAAAGTCAGATCAAATTTTCAGATTTTCGCACTTCGCAAATTCGAGACTCCTGTGATGATGAGTCTCGACACTTGACTCCTCCATATCCCAGTATCCGAAATTGTCTCCTGCTTTCAAGATTTCGGCGTTTCGCATTTCGCGATTCTGGGACTCCTGTGATGAAGTGTTTTGACACTTCAACTCCCAGTATCCAGAACTGTCTCCTTCTTTCGTGATTTCGACATTTCACATTTCGCGATTCCGGGACTCCTGTGGTGAAGTGTTTTGACACTTCAACTCCCGATATCCAGAACTGTCTCCTACTTTCGGGATTTCGGCGTTTCGCATTTTGCGATACCAGGACTCTTGTGGTGAAGTGTTTTGACACTTCAACTCCCGGTATCCGGGACTCCGGAATGGAGTTATTTCCCGCTTTGTAAAACTCTTGTTGATGTGCCTCTTTCGGGATTTTGGGATTCCAGATTTGACTACTCTGAGACTCCTGTGTTGAAGAGTCTCAACTCTTGACTTCTCAATCTCCTGGTATCCGAAACTCCGAAATGGAGTCAGATCAACGTATTCCGGCGTTTCGCATTTCGCCGTTTCGACATTCTTGTCGTGAGTTGCTTCCTTGACTCCTCCAATGCCCGGTATCCAAAAATTTGAAGTGGAGTTTACGCTTCTAATATTTCCATGCAATTATCCCTGCGCTGTTGATCTTCCTTGCCTGCCTGTTTGCCATCAAATAAACAAGCACACTCTTTCACTCTTCGTGCACCTCTGCACTATCTCTTTTGAGCTTACGTTGTGCCTGTTTTTCCATCGCTGCATACTCTGATATTTCCATTAATGACAAGCACATCTGCCTGAAAACATGTCAACAATCCGTCCCCATCTTCTTCCACAACGTCCTCCAAAAGTGACCAACAAATTTTGTGTCTCTGTCTGAGACAATGCTCCTGGGTAGGCCGTGAAGTCTCACAACTTCTTTGAAAAACAGATTTGCAACATGCATTGCGTCACTGGTCTTCTGGCATGGGATGAAATGTGCCATCTTTGAAAATCTATCCACCACCACAAATATGGAATTGAATCCTCTTTTTGTTCTTGGCAATCCGAACACAAAATCCATGCTTATTGCATCCCAAGGCCTCTCTGGTATTGGCAATGGTTGATACAATCCAGTGTTCTGTCTTTTCGCCTTTGCATGTTGGCAGATTCTACATCTGTTCACAAACTTTATCACCTTTGTTCTCATAGTTGGCCAATAATATGAGTTGCTCAACTGTGCAAATGTTTCATCATGGCCGAAATGTCCAGCCAATCCTCCACTGTGCTTTTCCTTCAGAAGATTATCCCTTATTGAGCATTTTGGTATGCACAACTAATTTCCTTTGAACAACAGTCCTTCCTGAATCATGTACTCTGTCCACTCACTTCTATTTCTCAACACATGATTAGCACATGCTTCATATGCCTCCTTGAAATCTGCATCATCATGATACATGTCCTTAAGGTGTTCAAACCCCAATGTCTTCACTTGGAATTCCTGCATGATCAAACATCTCCTTCGTAACGCATCAACAACCTTGTTAGCATTCCCAACAATATGTTTTATGACAAAAGTAAAATTTTGCATAAATTCAACCCATTTTGCATGCCTCTTATTCAATTTTTCCTGTCTGGTTATGAATTGTAAAGCGTGGTTATCGCTATACAAGACAAACTCTTGCGGGACAAGATAATGCCTCCATTTTTTCAATGCTTGAATTATGGCATAGAACTCCTTGTCATATGTGGAGTATTTCTTCTTAGTCTCATTCAACTTCTCGCTAAAATAGGAAACAGGTCTATTATCTCGACTCAAAACTGCTCCTATTGCAACTCCACTTGCATCACATCTTACCTGAAATGTCTTTTCAAAATTTGGCAAGATCAGAATTGGTCATTCTGTTATCTTCTCCTTCAGTACATTGAAGCTCCTTTCGACCTCCTCTGTCCATTTAAAGGACTTGTGCCACTTCTTCACTGTATCCATCATTGGCGCACAAATTCCACTGAAGTCTCTAATGAACTTCCTATATAATCTCACTAATCCATGGAAGCTCCTTACCTCAAACATGCTTCTTGGTGATGACCATTCTCTGATCGCTTTCACCTTCTCTGGATCCATCTTTAGTTCATTCGAAGAGATCACGAAACCCAAATAAACGAGTTTTGTCTTCATAAAAGAGGACTTCTTCAAATTGATCAACAACTTCTCCCACTGTAGCCTCCTCATTACTAGCGTTAGGTGCCTCAAATGCTCCTCTTTAGTCCTGCTAAAGATCAATAAATCGTCCAGATAGACAACTGCTAACTTGCCAATGAAATCTTTCAGAATTTCATTCATCAACCTCATAAAAGTACTCGGGGCATTTGTTAAGCCAAATGGCATAACCAACCACTCATATAGACCTTCGTTTGTCTTAAAGGCTGTTTTCCATTCATCACTTTCTCTCATCCTAATCTGGTGATATCCACTTTTCAGATCTATATTAGAAAACAAATTTTCTCCACTTAAGCAATCCATTAAATCATCCATTCTTGGTAAAGGAAATATGTATTTGATGGTGATCTTGTTGATGGCTCTCGAGTATGTGCACATTCTCCATCCTCCATCTTTCTTTGGGCTCAACACAGTTGGTATTGCGCATGGGCTCAAACTTTCTCTGACCAAACCTTTGTCTAGCAATTATTGGACTTGGTTCTTCACCTCCTCATTCTCTCGAGGTGTTAATCTGTATGCTGCTTTGTTCGACAAACTTGCTTCTGGTATCAAGTCGATATTATGACTGATACTCCTGATGGGTGGCAATGAGTTTGGTATCTCATCCACCACTATATCAACAAAATTATCCAGCATCTCCTGAACTTCTTCAGGAAAATCATCCATTGATGTACTCGTAAGGACCACAACGAACTGCATCTCTTGTTCTTCTTTGAATTCTTTTAGGAGTTCCTTCCCACTCATGAGAAGTATGTTTGTGTTTGCTTCCTCTTTTACTCTCTTCTCCTCCATTGGCAGCAACATATGAGTCCTACCATTCTTCTCTAATGTATATGTGTTTTTCCTCCGATCATGAATGACATTTCTGTCAAACTGCCATGGTCTTCCCAATAGAATATGGCATACGTCCATGGGAATTACATCACACAGGATTTCATCTTTAAAACCTCCTATCTTCATTTCAACCAGACATTGTTTAGTAATTGTTACCTGGTGTCCTTTTTGCAACCATGAGACCTTGTATGGTTTTGGATGTGCAGTTGTATTCAAATTCAATTTCTCCACCATCTATGTGGATACTAGGTTGTTAGTGGTCCCACTGTCAATGATCACCTTGCATACTTTGTCCTTAGTCTTGCAAGATGTCCTGAAGAGATTGTTTCTCTGCACTCGGTTTTCAATTTCTGCCTCTGGTTTCAAGAGAACGTTTCTCAACATTAGGGATGCTCCATCCTCTGCTCCCTCTGCTTCAACATTTCTTCACTGAGATTCTGATATGTGAGATTCTCCTCCTTCCTTCTTCTTCTCGGGACATTCCCAAGAGATGTGTCGTATCTTTCCACAGTTATAGCATCTTACTCCTCCTCTGCCTCTTCCTCTATAAGAGTTTCTTCCACCACCCTGTCTTTCTTGTGAACTTCCTCCTCGTTCCGAATGATTGTGTGGTTTCCCAACCTCGTCCTTAGACTGATGTGTTCTGTCGATGTTAAACCCCTTGCTCTAGCTTGGGATCGAGCTTTTACCTCTTCCTCCCTGACTTTGTTTTCTGGTCAGCTTCTCCTTTGCCTTCAATGCAAACTGATAAGCATCCTCCACGGTTCTGACTGACATGATGCTGAGCTCGTCCTGGATCTCATATCTCAAGCCATTTTTATATTTGGAGACTTTCTCCTCATCTCTCTCCCATTGTCCAGTTCTGATGTTCAGCTAGTAGAACTCCTCAGTGTACTCCTTAATTGTCATCCCTTTCTGTCTCAGGTTCTGCATCTTCCTGAACAGATTTATTTGATAAAATTTGGGAATGAACTTAGCTTTCAGCTTGGCTACCATTCTGTCCCAACTCTTTATCCTCTGTTTTCCTTTGCTTATTCTCTCAGCCTGTAGTTCATCCCACCACAACGCTGCATGTCATTTTAACCTAGTGATTTCCTGCTTCACCTTCTTCTCCTCATCAACGTCTTCATAATTGAAGTGTCTATCCATGGATCTTATCCAATCCAACAGTTCTTCAGCATCTAGGTTTCCCTCATACATGGGAACCTCTATCTTAGCTCTGCCTCCCAGTCTGGCAACTTCTTTCAACAAACGTTCCTCTACAACGTCTTCTCCTGCAGCTTCTTCAACTTCAACCTCTTCACTTTCTGCTTCACTGACATCTCCAGCGTCAGGTGCTCTTCTCTGTGGTGCTTCCATTGTTTCCAATCTCGCGCGAAGTTCTCGCATCTCCCTCTCTACAACACGGTTGGCTAAAGGTGCCTCTCGTCTCCTTGGCGGCATTGTGTTGACTGCTTGTCACACACAAAGTACAACTCCGAGTTCTCTGTCTCTTCCTCTTTCTCTTTCGCCTGAAGTCTACAGACGAAGAAAAATCAGCTTTGATACCACCTGATGTAGACCCCCTATCTCTCCTGAGGGCTACGCGACCTCCCGGTCATGATCTTCTGATTTTAGAATCGAAATGGCTCTTCTGGTTCCGAGCTAGAACCTCCCTCTTCTAATACACAGGTCCTTATCTGAGTTTTGCCCATGAAAACCAACACTAGATGCAAAACCTCACTCCACGTGACCACAGGTGCGACCACGGGACTAACCTAAAAGGCACGTCATGTTTCGCGACCCCGAGCTTTTCAATACGACGAGTCCTTGGTTCCTCCAAGTCCCAAAACATCGATGAGGGCTAACGAAGGTTATCTCCTCCCTTTTCCCAACTCACAAGACCACACATCGGTGACCACGAGATTCACCACAAGCGTGTCTGGTTCCTCCAAGTTCTGATCGCTGAAATTGCGATGGTGTGAGATCTACGATTCAGATCTCCCCTTGGCCAACGACTACGATTATTTTGGCGTTTCGCGACTTCGCACCCCACGAAGTTATTAAAATAATGTAACTACAAAGTGTATTCTTATTATTATTTGATATATTATTCATTGGATCAATCCCCATTGCGGATTAATCATGTCGGTTATTATAAAGGAGCAAATCCCCTTTTGCGGATTGGTCAAAAGATAATTGTAATAGGTAGAATAAGAAGTCGGCCCCATAAGATATTAAAGAGGCCCCGAAATATAATAAAGGTGGTTATAACCACCCATTTTGAGAAGTTGGCCCTGCCAGTGAAGAGACACTTCACACGTGCCAGTCTTGTATAAATAAAGAGGCTAGCGCCTCACTTAGACACACAAATCACTTTCTCATCGAGAGACAAGTTTCAGATCTATAGTTAGAGAAGAAGGAGAGAGAGTGGCGCATCATTGGGAGAGGATCTTCTGTATTAGTTTGAGTTATCTCTTGGCATTGTATTGGCTATCTATAATAAGGAAGTTTTGCTGGGTTTTCTTCCCCTAGAGGGTTTCCCAGGATAAATGTTGTGTCTCTTGTGATTGTGTATTTCTCAGTGATATTGTATTATGCTATTGTTATCTATTGAATGCAAAGAACTATAATAATGGATTAAACATTAACATGGTATCAGAGCCAAGCTGAAGGAAGCATCTTTCACAAGAATGAAAAGCGTCACTGTTGCCATACATGCAAATTAGGGCTTTTTGATGGTGAAGCTTTTTAGCCCTAAAACCATCTAGAAAAGTGTGCCCTCCCCCAAGGATCATTTTGGCACCTTCAACGCACCTTTTTAGTGGCTGGATCTCCTGGAAAGTGAAACCCTAGTTTCACAAAGTACCAGAAAACCAGTGTACCAGAAGTACCAGAAAACCAGAAGCACCAGTCTAGAAATCCACAGATCAAGTTTGGAGGAGAAAAAGTTGGATTTTCTCAGATCCAAACACACCAGGCTACTTGCTTCAGCCAAGCACACCAGGCTACTTGCTTCAGCCAAGCACACCTCCTGGTAAGTTCAGATTTTGATTTTGAGCACTTTCATTTTTCTGTCATTTTCCTAGCTCTAGGTAAAAGATGTCTGCAAGCGTTAAGCTTGTTGACAAGCTAGAAGGAGTGGAAAAATTCCATGCCTCGAAGTATAGGATTTACCTCATTCTTGAAGAGAATGACCTAGCAAAATTCGTCAAAGAAGAAGTATCGGAACCCGCCGATGCTGCAGAAAAGGCAAAGCATCAAAATGACACAATCAGGGACAAAAGAATCATTGCAGATTCAATCAAAGACCACTTGATTCCTTATGTGTCATCTAATAAGACTCCAAAAGAAATGTTTGATGCCTTGACCAGATTGTATGAAGGAAAGAACATAAACCGTAAGATGAATCTAAGAACTCAACTGAAGAATACAAGGATGCAGAAAGGAGAAACGATTCAGGAATATTTCTCCAGAATTTCAGAATTCAAAGAACAGTTAGAAGCGATTGGAGATACCATAGATTAAGACGAACTCATAATGACAACCCTAAATGGTCTCACAAGACCTTGGGATGCATTCATCCAAACGATATTGTGCTAGAATGGAGAAACTGAAGTTTGATAGTCTATGGGAAGAATGCATCCAAGAAGAAACAAGAGTAGCGAATTGTGAAGCGTTACTAGAAAAATATGATGATCAAGCCCTAGCTACTCACACCAAAGGAGGAAGGAAGAAACCCTACTTCCAAAAGGAGACTCATAAAGAGCCTCAACAGTCAAACAAATTCAATCATAAAGAATCTCATCCAAGGAGATTTCAGAAGAAAGGACAACGAAAGGAAAGAGACTACTCATCTATACAATGCTATCATTGTGACGAGATGGGACATATTTCAAAGTTTTGTCCAACTAGACGAGAAGAATACAAGAGAAAACATAAGAGTCACCATGCCCATATAGTCGAAGATGAAGAGCCACCCACAAAGATGATAAGAGAGCAGATCAAAGACCATGTCCTAATCTCGGCCCTCTCAGGATCTGTAACACCTGGAGAGGACACTTGGCTCATTGATATTGGTGCATCCAAGCACATGACGGGACAAAGAAACAATCTCTCTTGTATCTCAGAAAAGAAGTTTTCTCAGAAAGTGACACTTGGAGATGATTACCAATATGCCATCAAGGGAGTGGGAAAATCAAACCACAAATTGAATTCATGGAATACATTGAAGATGAAGGACGTACTATATGTACCAGGTTTGACCAAGAACCTACTCTCCATTTCAGCTTTAGAAAAGAAAGGCTTCAGAGTTGCCTTTATAGATGGAGAAGTTCTCATGTGGGATAAAGACGAAACCTTAAATGAAGCAATCATCATTGGAAGTGAAGAAAATGGCTTGTATAAACTAAAGGGTCACTCAGAGGCTGCCATGACCCACACCATTGAAGACTCATGTGGACTTTGGCATAGAAGATTATCTCACATCAACTACAAGGCACTACCATACATATGCAAAGCGGTCATAGGTTTACCAGAACTCAAAGGTGACCATGAAGGCCTATGCAATGGATGTGCACAAAGGGAAGAACATCAAGAACCTGTTTCCGAAGAGAGAACAAAGCAGAAGGAGTCTTAGAGCTCATTCATTCAGATGTATGTGGCCCAATGCCATCGTCCTCCATTAGTGGGTATGTATATTATGTATCATTTATTGATGATTATTCTCATAAGACCTGGATATACTTTTTGAAATCTAAAGATGAAGTGTTCAGTAAATTCAAGGAATTCAAAGCCTTGATAGAGAATCTTTCTGAAAGAAAGATTAAGATAATCAGGTCAGATAAGGGAGGAGAATATACATCAAAAGAGTTTGTGAACTTCTGCAAAGATGTTGGGATCAAGAGGGAACTCACCACTCCCTATAATCCCCAACAAAACGGTGTAGCTGAATGAAATAACATAACGATAATGGAAGCTGTGAAGACTATGATCCATGATCAAGATCTTCCTATGTGCTTATGGGTAGAAGCAGCAATGGAAGTTGTATATGTGCAAAACCGATTATCCCATAGTGCACTTGGGCTCAAGACTCCAGAAGAGATGTTCACCGGAAAGAAGCCAAAGGTAAGCCATCTCAAAATATTTGGCTTCCCGGTATTTATTCATATACCGAAAGAGAAGAGAAACAAGCTGGAACCTTCAAGAAAGAAGGGAATATTTGTGGGATACTGTGAGGTCTCCAAGGCCTTCAGAATCTATATACCAGGTCACCGTCACATTGAGATCAGCAGGGACGTGACTTTTGATGAAGATGCAACGCTTAAGAAATCAAGAAGATGCCAGCTTGAAGAAGTATATGAAGAAGAACCCGTAATCCCCAGGATTGTTGAACCAGTGAGGGAGGTTCCCAGAGCTGCTGAAACAGTGAGAGAAGTCGTAACTCCCCCTAATAAGGAATTACTAGAAGATCATGACATGATGGAAGTTCAAGAACCTCCTCAGATGACGATCCTCCATAAAAGGAAGCCAACTTGGGCTAGAGAGATTATTCAAGATGGAGAGAAGTACGGTGTTCCCCAAGGAACTACGAGACATGTGAAAAGACCAAAGCCATTTTCCAGTTATACGGCTTTGATGTGTGATATTCTGGAAGAGGAGCCTACCTGCTTTGAAGAATCCATTCAGAGGAAAGAATGGGTATATGCCATGAAAGAGGAATACCAATCCATAATGAAGAATGATGTATGAGAAATAGTTCCCAGACTGAAGAGTAAAGATGTGGTATCCTCCAGATGGCTCTTCAAAATAAAACATGCTGCTGATGGAAGTATTGAGAAGTATAAAGCAAGATTTGTCACTTGTGGCTTTTCCTAGAAGGAAGGCATTGACTATGAAGAGACATTCGCTCCTATGGCCAGATACACTTCTATCAGAACCATCATAGCTCTTGCAGCTAAGATGACGTGGAAGCTGCACCAGATGGACGTGAAGACAACTTTCCTAAACGGTGTCATCGAAGAGGAAGTGTATATAGAGAAAACTCAAGGATTTGAGGTTGAAGACATGAAGTCTCATGTCTGCAAATTGAAGAAAGCCTTATACAGATTGAAGCAAGATCCTAGAGCTTGGTATGGCCATATAGACAGTTTCTTGATGAGCTTAGGCTTTACCAAGAGTAAAGCATACTCTAACCTCTACTTCAAGGTCATTAACAATGAGCCAGTGATATTACTGCTATATGTGGATGACTTATTCTTAACTGGAGAAGAAAATCTCATCACTGAATGTAAGAAGAGAATTGCCTCAAAATTTGAAATGAAAGACCTTGGCCTAATGTATTATTTCTTAGGTCTTGAGGTATGACAAAGTCCTGAGAGGATCTTCCTTAACCAAGGGAATTATACAGTAGAAATCCTGAAGAGATTCGACATGATGGAGTGCAAGTCCATGAATACACCCATGGAAGCGAAGCTGAAGCTGCTGGTCGACACTTCGTCAGATTTGATTGATGCCACACTGTACAGATAGATTATTGGATCGCTGATGTATCTGACGAACACCAGACCAAACATTTGTTTTTCCGTGAACACCTTGAGTCATTTTCTGGTAGAACCCAGACATGTTCACCTAGTGGCTGTAAAACATGTGATGAGGTACCTTAAAGGTACAATAGATTGTGGTCTCAGCTATGATGGATATCATGATTTCACATTGAGTGGATACACTGATGCAGATTGGGCAGGAAGTGTTTCTGAAAGGAAAAACACTTCAGGATGTTGTTTCAGTTTGGGACCAGCTATGATCTCATGGCAGAGTAGGAAGCAATCCAACATTGCTCTCAGCACAACAGAAGCAGAATACATTGCTACATGTTCTGCCATCTGCGAATCTATATGGATTCGAAATTTGCTGACCGATCTATTTGACCTAGAGATGGAAGCAACCACGATCCTATGTGACAACCAGAGCTGCATAAAGATGACAGATAATCCTGTATTCCACGACAAGTTGAAGCACATATAGATCTAATATCATTACATCCGTGACATGGTGTAGAGAGGAGCCTTAAAGCTCCAGTACATTAGCATGGATGAACAAGTTGCTGATGTGTTGACCAAGCATCTATCTCGTGTAAAGTTTGAGCACTTTCGAGATAAGCTTGGTATAGTCTGAAAGGACCTTCCTCGAAAGGGGAAGTAGTTGCTGTGATGAGACATCTCTTGCTTTCGACCGGATGGTTTTGACGTAAAGAAAGATGATTCGATATGACTAGCACTGAGCTTTCGACTGGATAGCTGTGACGTAAAGCCAGCCTAGTATCCTGCTTCTGACCTATTGGTTGTGACGTAAAGTAGGATGAGTACCTTGCTTCCGACCTGATGGTTGTGACGTAAAGCAAGATGATGTGATGTGACTAGTACTGTGTTTCCGGCTGGATAGCTGTGACATAAAGCCAGTCTAGTATCCTGCTTCCGACCTGTTGGTTGTGACGTAAAGAAGGACGAGTACCTTGCTTCCGACCTGATGGTTGTGACGTAAAGCAAGATGATGAGATGAGACTAGAACTGAGCTTCCAACTGGATAGATTTGACGTAAAGCTAGTCTAGTATCCTGCTTCTGACCTGATGGTTGTGACGTAACGCATGATGAGCATCTTGCTTCCATCTTAACAGTTGTGACGTAAAGCAAGACGATGAGATGAGACTAGAACTGTGCTTCCAGCTGGATAGCTGTGACATAAAGACAATCTAGTATTATTATGATGAGCCAGCCTCATGGTGTGGTTATGATGATGATGTATCGGTTTTACACTAATACATATTGATGCATATGATGATTGCATTCCTTTGAGAATGACAATGCTGCCGATGAAGAAAACTTTCGATGATTTATAGATATGCCAGTCAGTGTTCCAAGATGATATTGATGATGTTGTCCTCTCACCCACTTGATGCTGTTGATGATAAATGCCTCTTTCTCTGGCATGATGCTGCTAAAGAATACCTTTCTTGTTAAGGGGGAGTGTTAAAATAATGTAACTGCAAAGTGTATTCTTATTATTATTTGATATATTATTCATTGGATCAATCCCCATTGCGGATTGATCATGTCGGTTATTATAAAGGACCAAATCCCCTTTTGCAGATTGGTCAAAAGATAATTATAATAGGCAGAATAAGAAGTCGGCCCTAGAATATATTAAAGATGCCCTGAAATATAATAAAGGTGGTTATAACCACCCAGTTGGAGAAGTCGGACCTGCCAGTGAAGAGACACTTCACACGTGCCAATCTTGTATAAATAAAGAGGCTAGTGCCTCACTTAGACACACAACTCACTTGCTCATCGGTAGACAAGTTTTGGATCTGCAGTTAGAGAAGAAGGAGAGAGAGTGGCACATCTTTGGGAGAGGATCTTCTGTATTAGTTTGAGTTATCTCTTGGGATTGTATTGGCTATCTATAATAAGGAAGTTTTGCTGGGTTTTCTTCCCCTAGAGGGTTTCCCAGGATAAATGTTGTGTGTCTTGTGATAGTGTATTTCTCAGTGATCTTGTATTATGCTATTGTTATCTATTGAATGCAAAGAACTATAATAATGGCTTAAACATTAACATAAGTCTGTTCTCTTCTCCTCCCGGTTGCCGATATGCCGAAAAACTCCCCGTCGCAGATCGACGACTCTAAGCCTCCGAAGATCCAATGGTATGGAACCTTTCGGGATTTCGTGGGTCAAGAGTCCCATATCTTACCCTTTGTATCCCTAGTCGCCGAAATCGCAAAAGGGGAACAACAACCTAGATCTATTGGGGTTAGACGACTTCTATTCCTCCTAGGGTTCAAACATTGAAAGGTCTCTCCACTAACATGTTCGCAAGTCCTCTCGATCCAACGACTCACGAGATTTCGCGTCCCTCCTCAAAATCTCTCCACCGTCCGTTCAGGTCCTCGTGGGTCTTTCCTCTTGGGCATACACAATGTTGAAATTTGCGTCCCTGCCTCACTTCAAATGGTCATTGACTCTCACCGAGATCTGACGGTCAACAATTCTCCTCCTCCTCCTGAGTTTTATTTTTTTTGTCTTTTAGACTTAGAAGAATTTTCTAAGTCCCCAAAGGTTTCGACCTTCGCTCCTCCTGGATCTCGATAACACTTTCCCAAAGTGTTATTCCTCTTGAGCTTCCTCTGGCTCAGACTTTGATTTCCCACGCACTCCTTGCGTCTAAGAGTTTTTCGATAACTCAGATCCACGATATTTTTCACAGAGAAATTCCTCCCGATTTCCTTGCATTCCTCTCTGGCTTGATGCACACCTTGCAGAGCTTCAAATGAAGAGAAACAATTGAAATTGGAACACTGACATGCACAGTTCCATTCACTTGTTCATGAAAACATAAACGACAGGAAAACACACACAGTCCACACACCATACATTTGGATCAATTTTCCTTCTATTATATTCACAAATGCCGAAATGGCTACAAAATACATTCAAATTACAGTAATTCAAAAACTAAGATCTCCTGCTAACTTGCAATTCTCTTACAACTAATTTCTCTCTGTATTGTAGCTCTCACAACTGGGTGTACAAACTTCTACTTAACTCAAAAATATTTCTAGGGTTTCCCCTGGCTACTTGCCTACTTTAAAATTCATCCTACGCTATCTTAGCTCAGTCGCATTCCATAGTCGTAATGGAAACTCTTGCTCTGCTTGCGATTTTCAAAACATGCCTCAAAGGGTAAAATTCGACACTGGTTCAAGCGTGCCTCCAAAGGTAAATTCCAACACTGAGTTAAGGCATATTTCAAAATCAGATGTAGCTGCTAATGTTGAAGTTCTGGAAGAACTCCCACATGCTCAATGGTCTCACCTCTACGTGCTTGATCCAGATTATTTTCGACATGAAATGAGAGCGGAGATATAATAAAGAAATGTACAAAGATATTGCAGATATTCAATAATATAAAAAAAATGCATCAGAGACGCAACCATAAACACAGATATACAGTAATACACGATTTCTATTAATCAGAGAAATGTACAGAGACTGTAAAAATACAGAGTGAAAGACTCGCTAGAATGGTGGCAGCTT
>ML806729.1:107408-124039 GCA_009831015.1 Picea engelmannii
TTGTCAGAAAAATTATGAACAGAGAAATAACCTTCTAGCAGATTTAACCATTTATCTAGGGCATCTGCATCTATTTGACCTTCAAATACGAGAATATCAAAATTAACCTGTACCTTGAAAGGCGAGGTTCCTCCAAAGTGGTTGCTTGATGAAGATGCGCCTGATGCTATCGGTAGGCGTTGAAGGATGTGGGAAAAATTCTCCATCATTTTGTCCCTCTGTCGCGTGAGAGCTTGCTCAAGCAACAGATTGATAGGCTCGTCTGCTCCGTCGTTTTTCTTTTCTTCCACCATTGAGGGTTTCTTGGGTGTGCGAGAGTGATTGTCTTCAAGAGAGACAAGCTCGAGACCCAATTTTCTATACTCGGACCTCGTCAGGGACATGCAATGAAAAAACGATCAAGAGCAGCCTGCTCTGATACCACTGATCCAGATTATTTTCGGCACGAAATGAGAGCGGAGGTATAATAAAGAAATGTACAAAGATATTGCAGATATTCAATAATATAACAAAAATGCATCAAATACGCAACCATAAACACAGATATACAGTAATACACGATTTCTATTAATCAGAGAAATGTACAGAGACTGTAAAAATACAGAGTGAAAGACTCGCTAGAATGGTGGCAGCTTATCTCTGAGAAGAGATGTGACGGCTACTCGCATTCGCAAGAAGATGATTACAATGAGGCTCTGAAGGCCCTTTTACAATAAATGAGAATGCCAAAATTCCTAAACATCCAAAAACCTAACCCTAGGAGATGAAGCGCCAAAAGTCACGTGGGCCCCGTTTGGGTAAGTGAGTACATCAACTTCCCGGGGTCGTAACTTTTGCATACGATCTCCGTTTTAGGCGTGTGATAGCTCGTTGGAAAGGTATCGTCAAGGAGATTCATTTTGGGGGCTCAATTATTCCTTTGTATATTGTTGAGAACCTCGATCTCGAAAAACCTTCATTTGGGCTCTGAAAATGGCCCCGAAAGTTAAACCTGCTAAAAATAGTAAATTGCTAAAATTGCCAGAAACATGTTTTGGGCCAGTTGGAGAAGGTGGGTGGCCACCGATATCCACCTGGATCAGTGCTTGCCAACGATGCTTCTGCAACACTTACACAAACCTATTTATGAGAAGGAAATTATGGCAATACTACATGCATTGAAGAAATGGCGTCCTTACCTAATAGGTAGGCACTTCAAGGTCAAAACAGATCATGATAGTCTTAAATACTTCTTGGAACAAATACTATCTTTAGAAGAACAAAAAAAATAGGTAACCAAGATATTGGGTTATGATTTTGAAATCGTCTATAAAAAAGGGAAGCAAAATGTTGTGGTAGATGCACTCTCAAGGAAGGATGAAGATGTTGAGGCCTTTCTTTGTGCTATCTCGATCATCCAACCCGATTGGATAATAGAAGCAAGGGATGAATGAAAGAATGACGAAAAAGTGTGGACTCTCATTCAAAGGTTTCCGCAGGATTCCAGTACATCAGATACATTTACATGGAAAAATGATTCACTATGGTACAAGATTGGTTATATTTATTTAAGAAATCCCAACTCAAACAAAAGGTACTATTGGAATTGCACACCTCTCCAGTAGGAGGGCACTCGGGATTTTTAAAAGCCTACCATAGGGTCAAGAAGGAATTTTTTTGGGATGGCCTTAAAAATGATGTTCAAAGGTTTGTGGCAGAATGTTTTGTTTGGCAACAAAATAAGGTGGAAACAATTAAGACCCCAGGTCTTTTACAACCATTAGCCATCCCAAGTCAGCGTTGGGAGGAGGTTTCCATGGATTTCATCATAGGGTCACTGAAGTCTGAAGGAAATAGTGTCATCATGGTGATTATTGATAGACTGACCACATACGCACACTTTTGTGCACTCTCTCATCCCTTCAAAGCTAGTACAGTTGCCACCACATTCGTGGAGACAGTTCAAAAGCTACATGGCAGCCCAAAGATTATTGTAAGTGACATAGATCCCATCTTCACTGGACATTTTTGGACATAACTATTTTCTTGTTTGGGTACTCAATTGGCTCATAGCTCATCCTATCATCCTCAATCTGATGGACAAACCGAGATAGTGAACAAATGTCTGGAAGGCTACCTTCGTTGCTTCATCTCTGATAAACAAACATAATGGTTCAAATGGTTACCCTTGGTAGAATGGTGGTATAACATTTCCTTTTATACTGCAACAAAAATGACACCATTTATGGCACTCTATGGATACCACCCTCCTTCCATCACTTATTCTCTAAAAGAAAAATCCAAGGTTCAAGCAATGCAAGATCACATCGAGCATCAACAAGAAGTTCTCCAAATATTAAAGGACAACCTGACAATGACAAAAAATCGTATGAAACAACAAGCAGATCAACATTGTAGTGAAAAAAGTTTTGAAGTAGGGGATTGGGTGTTTTTAAGACTACAACCATACAAACAGATGTCCCTCAAGCAAGCCAAGAAGGATAATAAATTATAACCAAAGTACTATGGCCCTTATAAGGTGTTGTAAAAGATTGGTACTATGGCATACAAATTGGAGTTGCCTGCATCTTCACAAGTACACCCAGTTTTCCATGTTTCATGCTTAAAGAAGGTTATAGGTGACAAGATCCCAGTTCAAACTATATTGATAGAACTTGAAGAGGAAGGAAAAATTATATTGGATCCTTAAGCCATCACTGACACAAGAATTCGCCAGCTGAGGAATAGATCCATTTCAGAGTATCTCATTAAATGGAGGAAATTATCGGCTGAAGATTCCACTTGGGAAGATGAGTCTTTTATACAGAAGCATCCAGAGTTACTCAAGCATTGCGGACAACACTTGTCTCAAGGGGAGGGGCATGTTAAGCCCTAAATAGTGGCTCATTACCCCTTAATTAGGGCATATTATATTAGTAATGTTATTTTATTTATGTTGGCTTTAGTCCATTAGTTGTAATTATACCTCCTAGTCTCCTATATATACCAAGAAGACATTTTCATTTTGAATAATCTTGTAATTGTACATTTATGTGGGCATAAGGAGGTTGACCCCTTGAAGAGGCTTATTATCCGAGTTTCTCTATTTTTCAAAGCGTTGAGTACTTATTCTGAGGTTTTTCTATGCTATATTGATATTTGGTTCTTAACAAGGACCAATCATAAGGTTTCCATAATCGTAATGTATCCTCATGTTTAAGGTAGAAATCACCTAAACATTTAAGGATATTGTTTCATTAAGCTATCATCACCCTCATGTTGAAGATAAAACACCATTGAGTTCCCCTAGATGACCATCCACATTGAACATATCATGTTGGTATTCCACCAAGGTGTCACCATTGTCATATTGAAATGGAAATGGTAGCTTGGTATTGAGACTATGAACTTACCTAGGAAACTATCCATCTTGATCACACCCTTCTAAAGTTCCTTTGGACTAAAGCCCCCCTTATAAATTACCTTTTAATCATTGAAGATCATATTCATCACAACACCACCCTCCTCATCATCATGAGTATGACGACACCCTTCTTTTTGGGGCACACACTTTTTTTTTCCTCACTTTATTTATCAACCTCTCATTTTATAAATATCAAAATATTATTTGCTTACAAATCTCTAGCATTGGGTTTACCAAGGCCAATGTTATAAATTCAACAATCAAACAATAAATATGTCAAAACACTACTTGGTTTCAAAATTGAAATTTAATTCAATAATGTTTTTTGATCTCTCAAGTGATTATGAGCAAGCATCCATACTAGAGAACAATCCATATTTTCAGAACTCTAGGTATCATTTGTGCTCTCAAAATAAAAATCAATGAATCATTTATCCAAGTACTTGAATATCTTCCATGTCTCATTGCTAAACTTGGGCATGGATAGTAGGGATAACTAATGCCTTTCTTATCTCCTAATTTGGGGGCATGAGGTCCTTTAGCAATACACTAATATGGTCAATGCATACTTCGGCTATTTTCTACTATATTCAACATGAACATATGGAAATCTATATATGGTGTCTTTATAGTATCTTTATATGGGTCAACATCAATGTTCTTCCTTGTCTTTATAGTCTATTTATGTGGGTCTACATCAATGTTCTTCTCTTCATCACTATAGTGTTGGGATTTTACTCGACAAAAAAGAAATTATGCAAAAGTTTGTCAAACCTTTTGCATCTAGATGTACCTTCTAATCTTCATAGGTTTGCATCTAATTTGAACCTCTAATTGAATATCAAATGCTTGTCGTTTTTGTTTTGATTAGGTTCAAGCACACTAAAGTTATAGTCCATTAACAATTCTATCTTTGACAAACAAATTTTGAATTGTAGCTACATAAACATACAATTTTGCAATCCTAGACATAAACATTTCCTTGTCATTAATTGTCTGAACAAATATACAATTTCTACTTCTTCGTTTATTCCTTGAGTTTTTAATGAATAATGCAATGTTCCCATTTATGCATAAACAACAATCCATGTATACACAATCCTTCAATTTCTTGGTGAATTAAAACACATACTATAGTTAGACATAGAATATTTGTATGATGCCAATTTTCTATAATCATTTCATCTACAATGAGGTCCAAAAAACATGTGTTTGTGTAACCTCTCATTGGTGAGGAACACACATGTGACATAATATATAAGCCTAACTTTTCTTCTTCGATTTTAGAAGGGGTATTCATGAAATTGTAGTTACAATAGGAGAAAACATCTCATATAATGGAAAATAGACTAGATGAGGCCAAGCACTATTGATAAATGTAGCTCGAGCAAAAAATTCTTGCATAGGTTAGGTGTCAACGTGCGAGAAGTGGATCGAGACAACTTCTAGTGACTACTTAGTAAAAGAGAAATAATACCATATTGTAATTTCACTTATTAAATAAAAGTGAAAGTTTAGTTTCCTTAGATCTCTTAAATCTTAGAAATATAAATGAAATATACTAGAGGTTCTAAAATATTAGGGAGTTAGATTTGATCTAATCTCAGATGTGCACCTCATTGTTGAGATAAGGTGGTTGCGAGGATTAAAGAGATTGGTTGCTAAGATAGGGGAGATTAGTTGCTAAGATAGGGGAGAGTAGTTATCTCACTCAAAGCATAAATAAGACAATATGGGAGAAGTTTTAGACACCAAGGAAGAACAAGAAGGAGGCCAATGAAGGGGAAGAAACAACATAATAGAAGGAAGATCAATGGTCGGTAGTTTGCAGATCGTATTATCGTTTTGTAGTATATGTGTACAATCGTACAAATGAAGATCGTAGAACAGTTCCTCATATTTGTTTAAGCAATTTTCTCAGTCAACATGATGAAAACCTCAATTTTGAGGTGTCCTTGTAAGTTTCGATCATTAATGATAAGCTTATTTGAAGGACATAAATTCTTGTGTACTTGAAAATTTATCTTGCTTCTGCTATTTATATTTTCTAGCTATATGTGTGACTGTCACATGTTCAAAATTTTAATTATGTTATTAAAGTAATTTAAGATATGAGTTATTTAATAAAGAAACATAAGACATCAGTGACCAAGGGCTAGAAAATTTACATGGTATCAGAGCTTAGTCTCTGATTAAGATCCTTGAGGGTTTACAACAATAGATCAACTGTCGGAGTCAAGGACCAATAGTTAGAGGGTTTCATTATTGTTTCTTGAAGGACTAAACATTTTTACAGGGTAGATTGTGTCTTATTTTCAGATCTAGGAAGTTTGTGAAATAGATCTCAGAGATGCAAGCAACAAGCCTAATATTTGAGGACAAATTAGATGGTGACTCCAATTACTTGTCTTGGAAAGCCATGGTAACATTGCTATTGGAAGAAAACTATCTCTGGGATATTGCCAAGGATGTTGTGACTTCACCTACAGATCCACATGAGTTGGAAACACATAAGAAAAGGAAGTGAAGGCCAAGCAAGTGATCTTGGATGGTACAAAAGATAATTTGATTCCTCATGTATCCGAGAAGATAACAATGAAGAAAATGTTCCATGCTCTAGTTAGTCTCTACCAAAGTGAGAACATAAACACAAATATGATATTGCGGAACCACATCCGATCAATAGAGATGACGAGATCATACATCGTTACTAGTTACCTGATAAAGATCATGCAGATTTGTGATCAACTTGCAGTAGTTGGGGAAAAGGTGGATGGTGCAGAGTTGGTGAACATGACACTGAATGGATTCTCAATGTCATGGGAATCATTTTTCAAAGGTATCTGTGCTCATGAAAATTTTCCTACCTTTGAAAGACTGTGGTTGTAGAGCAGAAAAAATTGAATGGGGTTGGAGAGCGGAAAAATTGATCCATCATAGGGGTTTCTAAGGCCATGATGTTAAAATTTTGATATGCTCATTTAACCATAGAAAATATCATATCATTGTCACCCAACCATAGGCATTCACATATGCCACCCCCGAGCACAATAACCTTTTCTTAGATAGAATGATTTCGGTAAGTCCACACTAGAACCAATAGATAAACCCTAACCAGAAACACCACTGTTGCAACAACACAATACCAATAAATCATACCTTTAACAAGAGAAGCGCACAAGAAGAAGATACCAGAAAGACTTGCGCCCTAGTTGTCACTGTTGCTCCTTAGAATTGCGCACTAGTTGTTGCCACAACTCCTTGTTAGACTTGCACACTTTTTTTGAGTGAGTGAGAGTGTGTGTAAATTGTTGGAGTTACTTCACACACACCTAGGATTTTTTTTTCTAAGGTTTTTCCTTGTTTATTAGTCATTATCCAGTCTCCTATATTTTAGGGGAGAATATTCCACCTGGAGAATATTCTCTTTCAGTTGACACTTCAGTTTGACTAGTTAAGTTGAGTTTAGATGCTGCATTTGTTTTTTCACCATGTAACATTGGGATTATCACCATGCTAATGCGCACTTGCCTTGGGATCATCACCAGATTTACGCATTAACCTTGATTCCTTGATCTACTCCTCACTACTCTTTGTTCAGTTAGTCAACTGAAGACTAGTTGACTAGTTAACTCAGCTAGGTGGCAGTTCACTCCCGTAACTGCCTGAGAGACTAGACTAGGTGGCAGTTCACTCCCATAACTACTGGTGTGTGTCCAGATCACTCTATACCACCACTATGGCGCATTGGTTCTCCTCCAATGTGCATTGGTTCTCCTCCTATGCGCATTGGTTGAGTTATACATAGTATATCATGTGTAAATTATTCATTATTCATAACGGTTAATGAGAATTCTTCCATTCTTTCTCTCCTTCTTCTTCTTTCTCAAATTATCTCTGCAAATGTGTGTATTACTGTTTATCTAGATCTATTCTCTGTAGGTTCAACACATTTACATGGTATCAGAGCCGACGGTCTGCTAAGCAAAAGATACACCAAATGTTTTTGCAAGTACAAAATATTGAAGACAACAAAAAGATGGATTTCCAAAAATAATTCATTCTTACACCTTACAACTATTTTGCATGGAAGGAGAAAAAAACCATACATCTCATAACTAGAGGGTTGTGTAGGTTAAATTTGAATACAGATACAAAACCGACATCAACCATAGAAAAATCCAAGTACTTAAATCGCATGGATGAGGCACTCGGAACAATTTGCAGTCTTATTTCTCCCGATCTCCTTTTTCACATATCTTCCTGTCAAATTCCCAATGAAGCTTGGACCACCTTGGAAGGGCTCTTTAGAAAACATGATGAGATGAGGGGACACATGTTGGAGGTGGAACTGCTCACATTGGATCCAAAACTCTTCGACAATATCCAAGATTTCTTTACAAAATTCAATGATTTACTGTCGCAACTCAAAGCTTGCGGGGTTGATAAGTCAAAGGAGGAGAAACAAATGGTTCTCACTATTCTCTCCAAGCTTGGTCCTGAATTCTCTATATTCGTATCCACATTCCATTCTGTCATATTCTCCTTTGGATCCACCTGGAAGATGCATTCTCTTGAGGACTTTATAGAATCCCTGACACAAGAGCAAACCAAGCTCATCAACATGGGCATAATCAAAGGCCCAAGGGCGCATGCACTCACTGTGCAAGATGGAAGCCACAAATATAAAAAATTTAAAGACAAATACAAAAGGAAAGATCATGCACATCCGAAGAAGGAAGGTACACAAAACCCTTCACTGATGCCTCCAGATCCAAAGGGGAAAAGGGAAGAAAAGGGAATAAAAGGGGAGAAACGCACGTACTGTCACAAAAGATTCCATCCAGAATCCTCATGCATGCAAAAGAAAATAGATCTAATGTCTCAAATACTTCAACAAAACAACCTTGGAGATCGCATCCCTGAGGGTGCCAAGAAGAAGAAGCCAAAAGATCTGAATTCCAAGAAAGATAATTCTAGCCATGCCTTGATTGCCATCAACTCCTCTCCCGATGCTTGGATCATAGATTCAGGAGCATCAAATCACATGGATGCATCAAAAGCAATATATTCTTCACTAGATGCATGCAAGGTCCTCCTATTCTGATGGGGGACAACTCTTCTGTCGAAGTCACCGGCAAAGGAAAGATTGAACTCACCAACAAAAGCTTCGAGAATGTGCTGCACATTCCTAAACTTTCTGTCAATCTTCTCTCTGTGTATCAAATGATGAATTCCGACACTGGAAAGAAATTAATATTCACACCAAATGCTGTGGACGTCTATGACATGGAAACCAACTCCAGGGTTGCTATTGGTGAGGTAAATCATCAGTCTAGATTGTATACTTTTTTCTGAATTCATTGAACCCGATTCTGCTTTATTGCTTACTCATGCTGGTGAAAGTAGTAGGATATGGCACAAAAGGTTTGGACATTTTAATTTTAGATACATGAAACAACTTAGCAAGCTAATATTGGTTGATGGTCTACCAGACATCTATTTCTCCAAGGGAGCATGTGAGAGATTTGTTCTCATAAAACAACCTCAAGAGAAATTTGACAAAGGAAAGTCTCAGATAGCTTCTGTACCTTTAGATCTGATCCACAGTGACCTTATGGGTCCTTTTCCGCATCCATCCATCAACAAAGCGAGGTTTGTTCTCATTTTTGTTGATGATTTCTCACGTTTTACATGGATCTACTTTCTCAGGCAAAAATCTGATGTCTTTCATCACCTCAAAGATTTCAAAGCCCTAGTTGAGACACAGTCGGGAAATAAGATCAAAGTCCTCCGAACTGATAACGGGGGAGAGTATGTCAATCATGAGATCCATGATATTTTCCATGAGGTAGGGATTCAGTTGTAACACAAAGTTCTCTATACTCTGCAACAAAACAAAGTTTCTAAGTGGAAAAACAGATCTCTAAAGGAGATGGCATTTTGCATGCTGCATGCAAAGTCACTACTACAAAGACTATGGGCCCAAGAACTTAATTGTGAAACATACATCCAAAACAAATCTCCCCATATATCTGTCAAGGATAAGACCCCCTATGAGGCTTAGAGCGGCTTCAAACCGAAAGTAACCTGCTTTCACATATTCGGTTCACATGCATGGGCCCAGATTCCCTCTGAAAAGAGGAAGGAACTTGATCCACAAAGTAGTGAGTGTATTTTTCTTGGATACCCTAACAGTGTGAAGGGATATAGGGTTATTGATATTTCCTCAGACCAACTCATCATTGAGCGTAGTGTCCAATTCGAGGAAAGTGTCTCTCATGTACCTCAACAACTGCATGCAGACTCCTTCATTCTTCCACCTGTCCGAGATGATGAGTATACACATGTCGACTCTTCTTGAGACGAGAGTTCCGATTCAGAGGAATCAGATGATTCAGATTCAGAGGACTCAGATGATTCAGATTCAGAGTCAGTACAGTCAGATGCAGAGTCAGAGCATCGAGATGTAGTTGCAGAGCCAGAGTAGAGGTCCAAGTGGGCACAAACTACTCTTCAGGATGCATGGGGATCTCGTTGGTGATCTAGCCGATACTAGGAGGACTTGATCTGATTTCGAGAAGCCTCCTGTTGCTCTCACAACCATTGAACCATTGCCCTCCAGACATATTTTCTTGGTTTAGTATTCAGATCCACTGTCTTATGGCGAGGTTGCTGGAAATCCCTTTTGGGAATCTGCCATACAAGAAGAGTACAAATCCCTCCTCCAGAACCAGACTTGGGATCTTGTTCCCCTTCCTTCTGGGAGTAAAATTTTTAGATGCAGATGGGTCTAGAGGACCAATAGCACAACAGATGGACATATTAGCAGATACAAAGCCAGGTTTGTTACCAAAGGCTTTCAACAGGTGGATGGTATTGACTATGATGAGACCTTCTCTCCAGTAGCGAAGATGGATTCCATATGATTGGCACTTGTCATTGCGACAACCAAGGTACGGGAAGTCCATCAGATGGATGTGAAGAATGCATTTCTTCACAGTGATCTCTCTGAGGAGATATTTATGGAGCAGCTCCAGGGATTTATGCAGGACTCATCTTTGGTCTGTCAACTGAAGAAGTCTCTTTATGGCCTCAAGCAGGCTCCGAGGGCATGGTATGCCGAGATGGACTGCTACCTGTTTTCACAGAACTTTGTACATTGTAAATCAGACCCGAATGTCTACATTCTCAAGACGACTGATTCACTTTTACTTTTAGTTCCGTATGTTGATGATTTGTTGATCACCGATTGCTCGACTTCAACGATTGCTGCAGTCAATAGGATTCTACATGACATGTTTTTGATGACGAACATGGGTTCGCTACACTTCTTCCTTGGACTCGAGATCAGTCGGGATGCATTAGACATCAAGATGTCTCAGACCAAGTATGCACTAGATCACCTTGAGAGATTTCACATGACAGACTGCAAGTCTGCTCCGACTCCTTTCCTATCAGGAGTCAAACTTGACGATGGCGGGGAGACTCCACTGGTTGAAAGCACACTGTACATACAACTAGTGAGGAGCTTGTTGTATATCATACACTCCAGATCATACCTCTCCTATGAAGTTGGCACAGTTTCTAGGTTCATACAGGAGCCCCATGAGCTACATTGGAAGCCTGCAAAGATTATCCTTCGATACGTACAAGACACCATCACCTTTGGGATTCATTATGCATCAGAATCTACATTAGATCTCATCGAGTTTACTGATTCTGAGTGGGCTGACGATAACATTGATCACAAGTCCACATCTGTTGATTAAGGTTGGTTGTCATTAATGTCAACCCTTGAAGAAATCTCAATAGCACAAAGGTTTGGGTAATGGACCCAAGTTTGTTTGTTGTAAAGATGACTCATTATTGTCTTTTCATGGTTGATAATAAGTATAAATGGATGAACTCCAAAGTGGTCCCCTTATGGTGAAAGCCCTGACGGGAAGATGCTTTGCGGATTGAGTTATCCCAGAAGTATGGTTAGAGAACCCATGCTTATTTGTGCAATAATGAGATGAAGGTCAGTGAATTTGTTAGTGAAACTATCCTATATGGACATTTCTTGTCATGCCATTTTCGGTGGTCTGTGGAACGTCACATAACTCCTCATGGTTAAAGAGTTATGGCCATGAGAAGTTGGAGAACTCAGGTTTGGGTAATGGACCCAAGTTTGTTTGATGGATAATGGTATGAGTTTTGATATATTTGCAGGTAATACTATTCTATATGGATAGTACATGTCATTCCATTTCTGGTGGTATGTGAAACGTCACATAACTCCTCATGGTTTGAGAGTTATGACCTTACGAAGTTGGAGGACCCTCATATGTCATCTAGAAGCCCCAAAAGGTCAAAGTAGTCAAAATGGTTTAAGAGATTTTAGAAGGTAAATAATAAAGTGAAGTGATGAGTGTACTATAATTCAAAGTGAATATAAAAGAAATTATTTAATTAATAAATTTAATGGAGAAATTATAAGTGAGTTAACCCTAAAAAAAGAAAAGTGGGCAAAGTGACCTAAAATATGTTTTTAAGGAAATTACTTAGAGAGTATAAATAAGAGGCAAGGCTCTCTCATTTTATATCACACTTGAGCATATTGAATATCTATAGGTGACTAAGGTAACCAAAGGATATCTAAGCCGAATTTCATAGGGAAGGTGAAGAAAAGAAGACCAAAATTCAAGGGAGGACAAATTCTTTTGATGATGCTTTCTAAGGTATGTTATTTACATGTCATCTCACCATTTTCGCAATAATGTTTTTTCTAGAATGATTCAGACCATGAAATTGATAGGCCATTGAGGAAACATATCCAACTATCTCTAGTACAAAATTCATCTTGTGGGTCGTTTTATTTTTGGAGTTACACACCGTGGAAAATAGGGTTTGTGTCTAGTCCTGAAACTAGTCTAAAACATGTGTTTCAGGTAAAAGCATAATAAATTATTCTTAACAGATCCAAATTGAGTAATTCCAAATGTCTTGGTTAGAGTACAGTCTTTAGTATTCCATGTAATATTTTTAGATCCATTCATCAAATATTCTGTGCAGGGCACGCTCTACAAGAACGCTCTCTAGAATAAGCCTGAATTTAGAAAGATATGCCATTTTTGCTATTTAGAGAGGTTCCAAGTAGTGACACCTGAAGGAATTGCATTAAACAAAATGAAGAACATTGTGTACTATTTTCAAATCTTTATTCATTACAGGTACATAATTATGATTATTTCAAGTTATGGTTGTTGACTAATCCCAAACTGGTCATGCAAGACTAAATAAAAGTTTGATGAAAATGCTAGTCTCTTATTGTGAAAGTTAATGAAGGTTTACAGGTATGTGATCATATACACCAGGTCTATTTCAGAGTTACAAATCATATTTGGATGATGAAATTGATGAGGGCTTTTGGTTAAGGTACATGTTGGGTACATGGTTGAGACAAGTAGTTGATGAGTTGACACATACATGAGGTGTATAGTTGATGATGTTGGTACATATTGATGAGTCATTATTGATGAGTAGTTGAAACATGATTGATACATACTTGATACATGGTTGGATGCACTTGTTTATGGTACATGTTGATTACATGTTGTTTGGTACAGGTTGGTGCACTTGTTTATGGTACAGGTTGATTACAGGTTGAGGTATAGGTTGATGCATGGTTCATGTTTATTTGTACAGGTTTACAACAATATATCTCATAGTAATAATGTGACAATGGTTCCATCATTCTAATTCTACTTCAGGGCGGTTGGACAGGGCAATGATAGGTGGTTGTAGCCACCTTTCAGTTGTAGCCGAAGAACATAGTGTTGGACAACTGAGAGGGGGGGGGGTGAATCAGTTTTTACCGTGCTTAAACAATTATGCTTATTTTAAACTCTTTACAGAGTACTCAATGACAATCACAATAATCCAGGGAAGTAAGCAATAGAACATTCAACATCATTCACACATATGAGGTACACAGAGACAGATATTTCCTGAGGAAACCCATAAAGGGTAAAAACCTCTTCTTCTTTATATGATAAGTAATATTTACATTATGTACATTATCATACTTATGAGAACCAACTCATAATGAGGCTACAACCTCTGTTTTGCAAGCTGCTACTCGCTGAGAGCACCAACCCTCTGGATTCTCTAGCACCCACTAGAAGGAAGCACCGACTCCCTGGTTTCTCTAGCACCCACTAGAAGGAAGCACCAACTCCCTGGTTTCTTCAGCACCAATTGGATGGAAGCACCAACTTCCTAAGATTTCCTGCACCAACTGGATGGAAGCACCAACTTCCAGTTACACAGGCACCGACCTGTATATCAGAGAACCAATGTTCTCCCTTGGACCACCTTGCCACCCTGGTTTCTCTGGCTGCAACCAGATGGAAGCTACAACTCTATGTGTTCAAGCATCCACTTGAACCTCTGAGGACAACAGTCCTCCCTAGCTCCTCCCTACCACCCTAAAATATCAATCTTTGCTACTGAAACTTATTACAGTGATATAATGTTCATCAATGGCTTACTAGTCTCATCACTGTTCTGCTACACTGCCTTGCTCTGTCTGCCTCACTGTCTTCCTGCACACATGCCTTGCACTTTCTGTTCTTCTGCCTTTTATGCTCTGTGTGCCATGCCCATTTAATGCACCATTCCTCTTCTGTGTATTTCAGCTACTGCACACTGCCTCCTTCTACACGCCTGAATAACTTTCAACAACAACACTCATCTCTTCTTTGTTTTGCATTCTTATAGTCTCTGTGCACCTTGTGCATACTATATGTGCAATGCTTCTGCATGCTCTACACCCCGCCATTGTTCTCCACATCACGATATTCACTGCCACTCCACATTTCCACTGTTTCACTCCCTCGAGCATCAACACACTCTCTATTCTGCATGTTCTCCTCATGTCGAGTCCTCTTCCTGATCATCATGGAAATTCCTCATCTTTTCTGGCAGTTATACCCATGCGTTCATCATCACTGGGTGTTATGATGAGATTCCTTAGCTGGTCTAGTAGTCGAGACTCTTCGTCTTCTCTATCATAGTCGATCTCATCCTCTTTTTTGTAGTTACAGGCTTCAACGCTCTTCCATCTGTCAATCGCCTCTATGAACAATCTTCATTCCACTGGCAGATGCCTTGAGACTCTTCAGCTCCTCTAGCAACCACACTGAGGCCTCTTTGATTTTTTTGTGCAGAAACAATCAATGGTTTCTGGCAATTACACTGTGAACCTCTTGAGCCTTATGCCTTTGGCACCTTTCACCTTTCCTTTCACATGTGGCCTCAGGCCGTGACCACATGCCTATTCAGAAGGCGCTTTTACGATTCGCATTTTGACAATTCCTGTTATGAGGCATCTCGAATCTCCAAGTCATGATCTCCGAAATGGAGATTAGCTTCGTGCTAGCTCCTCCCTTGAGCCTTCGTCGATGTGACCATAGGTTATGACCAGGGGCCAATTCTGAACACGCATTTCACATTTCGGCATTTCGACATTCCTGTGGTGAAGAGTTTCGACTCTTCATGTTACAATCGCCGAAAAATGAGCTTAGCTTGGTGCTAGCTCCTCCCTCTCACATGACCACTAACGGTGACCACAACTTACACCAAAAGGTATTTCGACGTTTTGCATTTTGGCGTTTCGGCATTTCTATGGTGAAATGTTTCGACACTCAAAGTCACGAACCCCAAAATTTTCGGCGTTTCGGCATTTCTGTGTTGAAGTGTTTCGACACTCCAAGTCACGAACCCCGAATTTTTTTGCATTTCGGCGTTTCGGCATTTCTGTGTTGAAGTGTTTCGACACTTCAAGTCACGAATCCTGAAATTTTTGGCGTTTCGCATTTCACAACTTCGGGACTCCTGTGATGAAGAGTCTTGACTCTTCATATTGCGATCGCCAAAACTCCGAAATCGAGTCGGATCAACGGTCCACAATATTGATGGTTCGACGGTCCATATCTTTTCATGATTTCACATATCACGAGTTCTTTCCATGAGTTTCTTCCTTGACTCCTCCAACTCTCGGTATCTGAAACTCTAAAATGGAGTCAGATCAACGGTCCATAATCTCCCTTTGATCAACGACTCAAATTAAGTTGTGGTTTCGCATTTCGCGATTTCATCATTCTTGTCGTGAGTGTTCTTGACGCCTCCAACTCCCGGTATCTGAAACTCCAAAATGGAGTCAGATCAACGGTCCACGATCTCCCTTTGATCAACGACTCAGATTAAGTCGTGGTTTCACATTTCGCGATTTCGACATTCTTGTCGTGAGTGTCCTAGACACCTCCAACTCCTGGTATCCGAAACTACGAAATGGAGATTAAGTTGTGGTTTCACATTTTGCGATTTTCTACCGAGAGTTGCTTCCTTGACTCCTGGATTTTACGCTTCTGAATGGGATCCAACGATCACTTGTTGAACTTGCCATTTCCATGCCATTATCCCTGTGATGTTGGTCGTGATGTTTTCCATCAATGATAAACACGCATAATCTGCACTATCTCTTCTGATCTTATCAAGATTTCTCTGCTGCGTCTTCCCAAAATACTTCTGGTGCCCGCCTGACACATTATTCCTGTACTTAAGCCATCGTCGTTGTTGTACTTGCCATCAATGACAAGAATACGCTGCCTGTAAAACATGCCAAGAATCTCCCCCTTTGGCATTGATGGCAACAAAGGTACCCATAATCTTTTTTCCCCCTTTGACATCAATGTCAAAGAAAACACGCTCCCCCTGAGCTGTTGCAGTATTTTTATGAGGTATCAGATATTAAACCAACACAAACTCCCCCTGACAGGATGGACTCTCTTATTTGAGGCCTGCGCAATATTTGTATCTAAACCAGAGTCTTCTCCTTCTGATTCTTGGACTTGTTCATCTTTAGCTTCCGCTGTATCCTCTGTAGAATACTCAATATTGTTCACCTCTCTTACTGGGACTCCTTCATCAACCTTTTCTTGTCATAACTGAATGACTCCCCCTATCATTGTTCTCTCTGCTTCTGACTATTTTCCCCCTTTGTTCCTAAAAGGTTAGCTTTCCTTGACAAGGTCTTTCCTCTTGTTATCTCTACAGGATGTCATGTATATCATTTTGTAAAACAAAATGCTGTTGTTGAAGATGCTGCTGTCCTACTGAAACACTGCGTAATTGTAGCTTGTACTTTTTAAATAACCCTTGGATCTCCCCATTGATTCTCATC
>ML806729.1:124089-141308 GCA_009831015.1 Picea engelmannii
AATCCAAGGCTTTTATGACCATATTCAATCACAAGAAAAAACCGCTACAACCACTCTCATACCTGCTTTTCTTTTTCACAGACGAAGGACCTGTATCAGGTTTCTTAGGAGTACTAATTTCTTCCTTGTTGTATCCAATACCATATTTGTCATTTGGTGATCTCTGATAATCCAAGAGCTTATCCAGGGTCGTGGAGCTGTTTAAGAACTTGCTTTGGGTGTTTGACTTCTCAACCTTCAAAACGTCAGCTTCCATCTTATGACATGATTCTTCTTCTACTTATTCCATGGGATAGATGCTAACTGAACATTCTTTTATTGTATCCATGTCTTCTTCTTTACTTGCAGGGGAGGATTCAATATCAACATCATTAATTGTCCTTATGCCTTTATTCACCACTTTTCCTGAGTTTACATTTACCTTACACTCTTTGGACGTGAACACCTCTTCACTGCCTCTGTCACACTTTTGACTTATACTGAACAAATTATGTTTCAGACCATCCACAAGAAGAACGTACTGTTGGCATGTTTTACATGCAACGTATGCTTGTCATTGATGGTAAGTACAACAAAAATGATGGCTTGAGTATAGGAAGAATGTCCCAGGTGAGCACCATAAGTATTTTGGGAAGATGCAACAGAGCAAGCTCGATAAGTTCATCGAGTGATAGTGCAGAGGATTGTTGACATGTTTAACAGGCAGAGTATTCTTGTCATTGATGGCATGATCAGAGTATGCATCGATGGAAAATAGGGACAAAGTAAGCTCAGGAGGAATTAGCGCAGAGTCGAACGCAGTGCGAAGGTGTGCTTGTTCATTTGATGGCAAACAAGTAGGCAAGGAAGACCAACAACACAATGATGATCGAATTGCAAGATCAAAATGTTGGTCAAACTCCATTTCGTAGTTTCGACTACTGGGATTTCGGATACCAGGAGTTGGAGATGTCAAGAACTCCCACTACAGGAGTCCCGAAGTTGCGAAATTCGAAATCAAAATATAACCTGAACCGTTGGATCAAGGACAAATCTAGACCATCGATCCAAGAAGAAGACGTGGCAAAAGATCATGCTTTCGCTGACTGAAAAGTCAAAGGAATGAAATGCTCCAACCTTTCAACTTGCGAAGTCGCGAAATGCGAAACCCTGAAATCCCAAAACAGGCACCCCAACAAAGACTCCATTTCGGAGTTTCGGTTACCGGGAGATGGAGAAGTCAAGAGTCGAGACTCTCCAACACAGGAGTCCCGAAGTCATGAAATGCGAAACCCCGAAATCGCGAAATAGGTGCATCGCTCGAAGTTTTGGATACCGGATTTTCGGTTACCGGGAGATGGAGAAGTCAAGAGTTGAGACTCTCCAACACAGGAGTCCTAAAGTCGCGAAATGCGAAACCTCGAAAATCGCGAAATGGGCGCATCGCTCGAAGTTTCGGCTACTGGAGTTTCGGATACTGGGAGATAGAGATGTCACTGACTCTCATCATCAGGAGTCCCGAAGTGCCGAAATGCGAAATCCTGAATACCCGAAAAAGGCGCATCACTCGGGGTGTTGGATATTGGGATTTCGGTTACCGGGAGATGGAGATGACAAGGACCCTTCATCAACAGGAGTCCCGAAATCGTGAAATGCGAAATGATCTAAGATGTTGGATCAAGGAAATCGTGGACCGTTGATCCGACTCCATATTCGGATACCGGGAGGTTGAGAAGTCAAGAGTCAGGACACTGCATCACAGGAGTCCCGAAATCGTGAAACCCGAAGTCGCGAAATGATAAAGACTCCATACTAGAGTTTCGGATATCGAGAGTAGGAGGAGTCAAGAGTGAAGACTCCTCATCACAGGAGTCCCAAAATCACGAAACCCGAAGTCGCGAAATGTTAGTGAAGACAAGCTCCTTTTCGGAGTTTCGGGGGTCGGGAAATGGAGAGTACTAAAATACTCCACCGCAGTGATCCCAAAATGCCAAAGAACAGAATGCCAAAATGAACGTAAGATTTAGAGAAGCTAATCCAACGGTGTAGATGAAACTGAAGAAGATCGGAGGGCTACTGTAGCACTTCTCAGTGTAACTGCTAGAAACCACTGATGGTTTCTGCCAGAGGACTCGAAGAGACTTCTGTGTGATTTTCAGAGGGACTGAAGGGTCACAAGGAATCTGCCAGTAGGAGAAAAGACTTTTCGTGGAGGCTATTGACAGCTGGAAGAGCGTTGAAGCCGTTAACTGCGATAGTGAGGTTGAGGTCGTCTGCAACAAAAGATGAAGAATCTCAACTGCCTGTGATGTGAAGGAATTTGATTATGACACCCAGTGATGATGGACAGATGGGCTTAACAAAACAAAGAAGCTGAAGAGTTGTCATGAGGAAGAGGCAGAGCACTCGACATGCAGAGGATGCAGAACCATTGCATAGAGAGTATGCACAAGATGCAAAGGGTGTATAATAATGTGAAAGAAAGAAGAGATGAGGGTTGTTGCTGAGGAAAGTGATGCATGTGTGAAGAAGCAGGTGGAGTGCAACAACTGAAATGGACAGAAGACAAAAGGTGCATTGAATGGGAATGGCGCATAGAGCACAAAAGGCAGAAGAACAAAAAGTGGAATGGATGCATGCAAGAAGACAGTGAGGCAAACAGAGTAGCGAAATCTTGCAAGAACAATGATGAGACTGGTAAGCTATTGTTGAACATTATATCACTGTAATAAGTTTCAGTAACACATATTTATAAATCAGGGTGGTAGGGAGGTTCTAGGGAGGACTGGTGTCCTCAGAGGTTCAAGTGGGTGCTTGAACACAGGGAGTTGGTATTTCCTTCTAGTTGGTGCTAGAGAAACCAGGGAGTTGGTGCTTTCTTCTAGTGGGTGCTAGAGAAAACAGAGAGTTGTTGCTCTCAACAAGTTGCAGCTTGCAGAAACAGAGGTTGTAGCCTTACAATGAGTTGGTGCTCATATGTATGATAATGTAAAGAATGTAAATAATACTTATCATATAAAGAAGAAGAGGTTTTTACCCTTTATGGGTTTCCTCGGGAAATATCTGTCTCTGTGTATCTCATATATGTGACTGATGCTGAATGTGCCATTGCTTGTTTCCCTACATTATTGTGATCATCATTGAGTGCCTTGTAAAGAATTTAAAAGAAGCATAATTGTTTAAGCACGGTAAAAACTGATTCACCCCCCCCTCACAGTTGTTCAACAATTGGTATCAGAGCCGGCCCCTTTTATCTAAAGGTAGATCCTAGAGGTTAAACATGTCAAGCCATGAAGGAAATTCAACCAATAAGGCCCCTCTGTTCAATGGAACAAATTTTTCCTTCTGGAAAGTTAGAATGAGAACCTACATAATGGCTTTAGGTGCAGATGTTTGGGATGTGGTAGATACTAGTTATGTAAAGCCAGTTGTACTTGCTAATAAGTATGACAAACTAGAATTTAGCTTCAACGCTAAGGCTATGAATGCTATCTTGAGTGGGCTTGTAGAAGCAGAATCCGTAAAAGTTATGCATCTAGGAACTGCCAAAGAAATGTGGGACAAACTCATTAACAATTATGAAGGTAATGAGAAGGTAAAGGATGCCAAGCTTCAAACCTACAGAATGCAGTTTGAACAACTGAAGATGAAAGAAAATGAAACTGTTGGAAAATACTTTCTGAGAGTAGAAGAAATGGTAAATGCAATGAAAACACTTGGTGAAACAATTGAGGAACCTTGTTTAGTTCAGAAAATCTTGAGATCTCTCCCAGATAGGTTCAATTTGAAGGTCTCTACTATAGAATAACTAAATGATCTAAAAACCTTGGAGTTTGATCAACTTCTAGAAACTTTGACTGCATATGAAATGAGAATAGTTAAAAATAAACCCACCTACAAAGAAGCATAATTTAAAGCAGATAAGAATGCGGATTCTGAGCCCGATGAAATTGAAGCAAAACTTGTAAAGAGACTGAAGAAGGGATCAGGAAAATACAAAGGTAAATTGCCTTTCAAATGTTTCAACTGTGGTAGGATAGGTCATTTTGCAAATAAATGTCCCCACAAAGGAAAGGATCAGACATGTGATGATGAGGAGAAGTACAAACACATAAATTTCTTTAAAGAGAATAACTTTAAGAATAAAAGTATTTGCGTAAACAATGATGATGATCCTTCAGATGATGAAGACAATGACTCCTCTATTGAAGATAAACTAAATGACTTCATACTCATGGCCAAAGAGGATTATGATAATAACAACGAAGGGAGTGATGTTAATGAAGAAGAAGTTGTGGTTGACATGGAAGGAGAACTGATCAGTGCACTGGAAGAGATTGACAGACTAAGAATCAAGAATAGAAATCAAAGACAATTGCTAATACAATTCGAGAAAGACAATAAAAAACCTGATGAAGACCTTGTCCTATTAAAAGTAGAATTAGAAGAGGCAAAGAAAATCGAATACATTCTGAAACGACAGTTATCGGAAAAGAAGGCAAGATGTGAAGCATTAGAACAAGAAGTAGTGAAAACTAGGAAAGAGATGGAGAAGTTTCAAGCCTTGTATAATCATAATCTGTCAAGTATCAAAGCCTCAGAAGGATTAGCCACCATCCTAAATCAGCAAAGGAATCCAAAGTTGAAAACCGGTTTGGGTTATGAAGAGGGATCAAGTAGTGGTAAGCCAAGAAACGAAGAACCCATCAAGTTTGTCAAATGTACAACCAATAACAACAATGAACCTGCAGAAACAAAGGAAGACAATCAGCCGTCCAGGACGAGTAAGGAAAAAGATGCCAGAACTGAATCTGTAGAACAAGGTAATAATGCGCTTGCTGCTGAAAGACGTCATCAACATGGAAGAAATCGATTTGCACAAAGAAGACAACCATTTCCCAGGTACAAAGAATTTTTCCATGGTTATTGTTTCTACTATTCTAACTTTGGTCACAAAGCTATAAATTGTTCCTTAAGACTTAGACATGAGCAATTAAGATTTCAAAGGAATAAATACTTCCCACAACAAAGAATGATACAACCAAGTAACAATCCTTCACAGACTGCAAATTGCCAAATTAAGTCTAGGGACATGCAACTAAGGAGGCCAAGAAATAATCAACAGTCAATGAGTAGACAACACTGCAACAATAAGTTTGACCTATTGAATAATGAGATTGAATGCTACACCTGTCATAACTTTGGACATAAATCTATTGACTGTCGATTAAGGAACTATGAACCAGATTCGAAATCCCCTGCTGAAAATGTCAAGTTTTGGAAGAAGAAGGAAAGTGACAAGTGTGGATTAGTATTTTCCGTTCAAAGAAAAACGAACCCCTGGTATATAGATAGTGGATGCTCCAAACACATGATGGGAGACAAAGACAAGTTTCTATCTCTAAGTGAAAGCAAATCAGGAAACATAACCTTTGGAAATGATGCTCCAGGGAAAATAAAGGGCAAAGGGATGGTGAGTTTAAGTAATGGAAAAGGAAAAGCCCAAGATGTTCTACTTGTACATGGGCTGAAACATAATCTGCTCAGTGTAAGTCAAATGTGTGACAGAGGATGTGAAGTGGTGTTCACGTCCAAGGACTGCAAGATAAAATTTGTAACCTCAGGACAAGTGGTGGCCAAAGGCATAAGGACATAAAATAATGTATATGTGCTGAAAGAAAATAGAGAAGAATGCCATCTAAGAAGACATGATGAAAGATGGTTATGGCATAGGAGACTTGGACATCTAAACTTTGACCACTTAATCAAACTCAAAAAACTTGAGGCAGTAAAAGATCTTCCAAGAATATCAAAGCCCCAAGATTCAATGTGTAAACCCTGTCAAGTAGGGAAACAAAACTTGACATAGTTTAAGTCCAAGATCTTTACTTCAACAGAGAAACCACACCAACTAGTTCATATGGATCTATGTGGACCATCAAGATAGGAAGGCACAGGGAAAGAAAACTACTTCATGTTGGTTATCGATGATTACTCTAGACTTACTTGGGTTGCCTTTCTCAAGGAAAAAGCTGAAGCATTTGAGAAGTTTAAAATATTTAAGGCTTTAACTAAGACTCAAACAGACAAGAGGTTAAAGGCAGTAAGATTAGACCGATGAGAAGAGTTTATGTCAAGTGACTTCAAAGAATTATGTGAAAAGCATGGGATCAAGAGAGAATACACAATCCCAATAACTCCACAACAAAATGGAGTAGTTGAGAGGCAAAACCGAACAGTGCAGGAAATGGCCAGGTCAATGATGAATGAGAAGAACATTGGTCAAACCTACTAGGTAGAAGCAATACACACAACAATCCATGTTCTTAACAAATCCCACCTCAGACCACAAAGTGACACTTATGAACTGTGGTTTGGGAGACCTGCTTCAATTAAACACTTCAAAGTCTTTGGGAGTAAATGCTACATAAAGAATAATGATGAGAACCTTGGAAAATATGATGACAGGGCTGATGAAGGTATCTTCTTGGGTTATGCTACAAACAGTAAATGATACAGATGCTATAATAAGATGCTGCATAAAATGGTTGACTGTATTGATGTAAAAGTTGATGAAGGAATCCCAGCAAGAGAGATGTAAAGAAATGAGTCTTCTACAAAAGACACAACTAGAGCTGAAGATGAACAGGTCAAAGAATCAAAAAATGAAGAGTCTGAATCAGATGAAGACATAGACACTCAGTCAGACTCAAATCAACAGTCAACTTCAAATTCCTCCTCCAGAATCATTCAAAAGAATCATCTTGCAAGTCAGATAATTGGAGAAAAAGACAAAGGTGTACAAACCAGGAGAAAGCTAATCAAAAACATCAAACAATCTCATATAGCCTTCATATCCATGCTAGAACCCAAGAATTTTAATGAAGCCAACAAAGATGACCACTGGGTTAAAGCAATGAATGATGAACTTGATCAGATTGAGAAAAACAATACGTGGGAGATGGTTCATAGACCGGAAGATAACAATGTCATTGGCTCCAAATGGATCTTTAAGAATAAGTTGAATGAGCAAGGACAAGTTGTCAGGAACAAAGCAAGGTTAGTCTGTAAAGGATATGCTCAGATAGAAGGACTGGATTCTGATGAAACATTTGCACCCGTAGCAAGATTAGAAGCTATCAGAATGTTTCTTGCCTATGCTTGTCATAAAAGGTTTAAAGTCTATCAAATGGATGTCAAGACAACTTTTCTAAATGGAGATTTAAGTGAATAAGACTATATGAAACAACCAGAGGGTTTCAAACTGTCTGATAACCTTGACTTAGTATGCAAGCTGAAGAAATATTTATATGGGTTAAAACAAGCCCCTCGAGCCTGGTATCACAGACTGGATACGTATCTCAAAGACAAAGGTTTCAAGAGAGGAACAACTGACAACAATCTGTATGTTAAAGCAGCGGATAATAATTTGCTCATCTTATTGGTCTATGTAGATGAAATCATATTCAGATTTAATAAGGATCCATTGGTATAATGGTTTGCTTCTGCCATGGAATCTGAGTTTGAAATTTCCATGATAGGAGAACTGCCATTTTTTCTTGGTCTGCAAATTACGCAAAGGTCTGAAGGGATGTTCATTTCTCAAGAAAAATATCTAAGAGAAATGTTGAAAATATTTCAAATGGAAGACTCCAAACCTGTGGGTACACCTATGGTTACTGGATGCAAATTAAGCAAGAATGATGACTCACCTGATGTTGATCAAAGATCATATAGGTCAATGATAGGAAGTCTGCTGTACATCACAACATCCCGCCCAGATATAATGCATGTTGTTGGAATGGTAGGAAGATTTCAGTCTGCACCTAAATAGAGTCATTTTCAAGCTATCAAAAGAATATTCAGGTATTTGAAAGAAACAATGACTTATGGTCTGTGGTATCCCAGAAATCATAATTTTCAGTTAACTGCTTATTTAGATGCAGATTGGGCAAACTGTGTTGATGAGAGAAAAAGAACCAGTGGAGGAGCATTCTTCCCGGGTGACTCATTAGTATCATGGCTTAGTAAAAAGCAGGGTTCCATTTCTTTATCAACTACAGAGGCAGAGTACATTGCTACTGCTACCTGTTGCACTCAGGTATTATGGATGATTCAGACACTTGTAGACTTGGAGGTAAAATACACTGCACCGATCCCAATTCATTGTGATAACACTAGTGCCATCAGTGTGTCTAAGAATCCTATATTCCACTCCAAGACCAAACATATTCCCATAAAATACCATTTTCTGAGAGAGCAAGTCACCAATCAGGTTGTTCAGGTTTAGTACATTCCAACCACAGAACAAATAGCAGACATCTTTACTAAACCCCTAGCTAAGACCCCTTTTGAATATCTCCGACAAAATCTAGGTGTCATCCCATTTCACACCTAAGAGAGTCAATCCTGTTAGGGGGAGTCTTGTATTGATTGCATATCTGATACCTCCTTAAAATACTGCAACAGCTCAGGGGGAGCGTGTTTTCTTTGACATTGTTGTCAAAGGGGGAGAAAAGAACAGGTCTGGGTGCCTTTGTTGCCATCAATGCCAAATGGGGAGATTGTTGGCATGTTTTATAGGCAACGTATGCTTGTCATTGATGGCAAGTACAGTAGCAATGATGGCTTGAGTATAGGAAGAATGTCCCAGGCGGGCACCAAAAGTATTTTGGGAAGACGCAGAAGAGAAAGCTCGATAAGTTCATCGATTGATAGTGCAGAGGATTATTGACATGTTTAACATGCAGAGTATTCTTGTCATTGATGGCAAGATTAGAGTATGCATCGATGGAAAAATAGGGACAAAGTAAGCTCAGGAGGAATTAGCGCAGAGTCGAATGCAGTGCAAAGGTGTGCTTGTTCATTTGATGGAAAACAAGCAGGCAAGGAAGACCAGCAGTGCAACGATGATCGAATGGGAAGATCAAAATGTTGGTCAAACTCCATTTCGGAGTTTCGACTACTGGGATTTCGGATACCGGGAGTTGGAGATGTCAAGAACTCCCACTACAGTAGTCCCGAAGTCGCGAAATGTGAAATCACAATATAACTTGAACCGTTGGATCAAGGACAAATCTGGACCATTGATCCAAGAAGAAGATGTGGCGAAAGATCATGCTTTCGTTGACTGAAAAGTCAAAGGAATGAAATGCTCCAACCTTTCAACTCGCGAAGTCGCGAAATGCGAAACCCCGAAATCCCGAAACATGCACCCTAACAAAGACTCCATTTCGGAGTTTCAGTTACCGGGAGATGGAGAAGTCAAGAGTCGAGACTCTCCAACATAGGAGTACCGAAGTCGCGAAATGCGAAACCCCGAAATCACGAAATAGGCGCATCGCTCGAAGTTTCGGCTACTAGAGTTTCAGTTACCAGGAGATAGAGAAGTCAAGAGTCGAGACTCTCCAACAAAGGAGTCCCGAAGTCGTGAAATGCGAAACCTCGAAAATCATGAAATAGGTGCATCGCTCGAAGTTTCGGCTACCGGAGTTTCGGATACCGAGAGATAGAGATGTCACAGACTCTCGACATCAGGAGTCCCGAAGTGCCGAAATGCGAAATCCCGAAAACCCGAAAAAGGTGCATCACTCGGAGTGTTGGATACCGGGATTTCGGTTATCGGGAGATGGAGATGACAATGACCCTTCATCAATAGGAGTCTCGAAATCGCGAAACGCGAAATGGAGAAATGATCTAAACCATTGGATCAAGGAAATCGTGGACCGTTGATCCGACTCCATATTGGAGTATCAGATATCGGGATTTTGGATACCGAGAGGTTGAGAAGTCAAGAGTCATGACACTGCATCACAGAAGTCCCGAAATCGCGTAACCCGAAGTCGTGAAATGATAAAGACTCCATACCGGATTTTCTGATACCGGGAGTAGGAGGAGTCAAGAGTGAAGACTCCTCATCATAGGAGTCCCAAAATCACGAAACCTAAAGTCACGAAATGTTAGTGAAGACAAGCTCCTTTTCAGAGTTTCGGGGGTCGGGAAATGGAGAGTACTAAAATACTCCACCGCAGTGATCTTGAAATGCCGAAGAATGGAATGCCGAAATGAACGCAAGATTTAGAGAAGCTAATCCAACGGTGCAAATGAAACTGAATAAGATTAGAGGGCTATTGCAACACTTCTCAATGTAACTGCTAAAAACCACTGATGGTTTCTGCCAGAGGACTCGAAGAGACTTCTGTGTGATTTCTAGAGGAACTGAAGGGTCACAAGGAATCTTTTAGTAGGAGAAAAGACTGTTTGTGGAGGCTATTGACAGCTAGAAGAGCGTTGAAGCCGTTAACTGCAACAGTGAGGTTGAGGTCGTCGGCAATAGAAGATGAAGAATATCAACTGCCTGTGATGTGAAGGAATTTGATTATGACACCCAGTGATGATGGACATATGGGCTTAACAAAACAGAGAAGCTGAAGAGTTGTCATGAGGAAGAGGCAGAGCACTCGACATGTAGAGGATGCAGAACCATTGCAGAGAGAGTATGTACAAGATGCACAGGGTGTATAAGAATGTGAAAGGAAGAAGAGATGAGGGTTGTTGCTGAGGAAAGTGATGCACGTGTGAATAAGAAGGTGGAGTGCAACAACTGAAATGGATAGAAGACAAAAGGTGCATTGAATGGGAATGGCGCATAGAGCACAAAAGGAAGAAGAACAAAAAGTGGAATGGATGCGTGCAGGAAGACAGTGAGGCAGACAAAGCAACGAAATCTTGCAAGAACAATGATGAGACTGGTAAGCTGTTGTTGAACATTATATCACTGTAATAAGTTTCAGCAACACATATTCATAAATCAGGGTGGTATGGAGGTGCTAGGGAGGACTGGTGTCCTCAGAGGTTCAAGTGGGTGCTTGAACACAGGGAGTTGGTGCTTCCTTCTAGTTGGTGCTAGAGAAACCAGGGAGTTGGTGCTTCCTTCTAGTGGGTGCTAGAAAAAACAGAGAGTTGGTGCTCTCAGCAAGTTTTAGCTTGAAAAAAAAGAGGTTGTAGCCTCTTAATGAGTTGATGATCATATGTATGATAATGTAAATAATGTAAATAATACTTATTATATAAAGAAGAAGAGGTTTTTACCCTTTATGGGTTTCCTCGGGAGATATCTGTCTCTGTGTATCTCATATATGTGACTGATGTTGAATGTGCCATTGCTTGTTTCCTTGCATTATTGTGATCATCATTGAGTGCCTTGTAAAGAATTTAAAAGAATCATAATTGTTTAAGCACAGTAACAACTGATTCACCCCCCCCTCTCAGTTGTTCAACACGTACTGGGCATCTCCTTTGACATTATTCAAACTCACCATCCCTCTATCCTTGATTTTACCTGGTTCATCATTTTCAAGGATCACATTTCCTATTTTGATTTTACTTATTGACATAAGATTATCCTTATCTCCAGTCATGTGCTTGGAACATCCACTGTCTATATTCCCAGAGGCCTTTTGTTTTTGAGTTGAAAGTGCTAGACCACCTTTTTCACTATCTTTCCTTTTCCATGTGCTGGCCTTTCTATCTAAGAACTTTATCCTTGGATCTGCTTTGTAATTCTTCAGATGACAGTTTGCAGCTTTGTGGCCAAAGTTGTGACAATTATAGCATTCAATGTCATTGTTCAATAGGTCAAAGTTATTGTTGCAGCATTGTCTACTCATTGACTGTTTATTATTTCTTGACCTCCTCAGTTGCATGTCTCTAGACTTAATTTGGCAATTTGCAATCTGTGACGATTTGTTACTTGGCTGTATCTTTCTTTGTTGTGGCAGATATTTATTCATTGGAAATCTTAATTGCTCATGTCTAAGTCTTAAGGAACAATTTACAGCTTTGTGACCAAAGTTAGAATAGTAGAAACAATATCCATAGAAAAACTCTTTGTAACTGGAAAATGGTTGTCTTCTTTGAGCAAATCGATTTCTTCCATGCTGATGATTTCCTTGAGCAGGGAGTGTATTATTTTCTTGTTCTACCGATTTAGTTCTGGCACCTTTTTCTTTACTCCTCCTGGGTGGTTGATTATCTTCCTTTGTTTCTGCAGGTTTGTTGTCATCATTGGTTGTAGATTTGACAAACTTGATGAAGTCTTTGTTGCTTGGATGACCACTACTTGATCCCTCTTCATAACCCAACCCTGTTTTCAACTTTGGATTCCTTTGTTGATTCAAAATGTTAGCTAATCCTTCTGAGGCTTTGATACTTGATAGATTCTGATGATACAAGGCTTGAAACTTCTCCAACTCTTTCTTAGTTTTCACTACTTCTTCTTCCAGAGATTTACATCTTTCCTTCTTTTCTGATAACTGTTGTTTCAGAATGTCCTCGATTTTCTTTGCCTCTTCTAATTCCACTTTTAGCAGGGCAAAGTCTTCATCAGGTTGTTTACTATCTTTCTCGAACTGTATTAACAATTGTTTTTTCTTTCTGTTCTTAATTTTGAGTCTGTCAATCTCTTCCAGTACACTGATCAGTTCTCCTTCCATATCTACCACGACTTCTTCTTCATTAGCCTCACTTCCTATGATTTTATTATCATAATCATCTTGGGCCGTAAGCATGAAGTCATTGTCCTTATCTTCATGCGAGGAGTCACTATCTGTGTCTTCTGAAGAGTTAACATTGTTTACACATAAAAATTTTTTTCTGCCAAATCTCTTAGGTTCAAACTTCTTTTCACCTTCAGAGTTCTGATCATGTTTCTTGTGTGGACATTTATTTGCAAAATGACCTATCTTGCCACAGTTGAAACATTTGAAGGGAAACGTACCTTGGAACTTGCTTGATCCTTTCTTTAGTCTTCTCACGAATTTTGCTTCAATTTCATCAGGCTCAGAATCTTCATTCTTATCTGCTTTAAATGATGCTTCTCTAGAGGTGGGTTTATCTGTAACTATCCTCATTTCATATGAAATCAACGTTCCTAGAAGTTGATCAAAAGCCAAAGCCTTTATATCATTAAGTTCTTCTATAACTGAGACCTTTGGGTTGAACCTATCTGGCAGAGATCTCAAAATTTTCTGAACTAAAGAGGGTTCGTCAATTTTTTCACCAAGTGCTTTCATTGCATTTACTAGTTCTTCAACTCTCAGAAAATACTTCTCAATGGTTTCATCTTCTTTCATATGTATCTTTTCAACTGTACTTTGTAGGTTTGAAGCTTGACATCTTTTACCTTCTCATTACCTTCATAACTTCTAATGAGTTTGTCCCACATTTCTTTCGCAGTTTCAAGATGCATCACCTTTACAAACTCGGCTTCTGCAATTCCATTCAAGATAGCATTCATTCCCTTAGCATTAAAGATAAATTCTAACTTATCATCCTTGGAAGCTAGCACAACATGATTTATGTATCCAGTCTCTACTACATCCCAAACATCAACACCTAAGGCCATTAGGTATTTTCTCATTTTAACCTTCCAAAAGGCGAATTTTGTTCCATTGAACAGAGGGGCCTTATTGGTTGAATTTCCTTCATGGCTTGACATGTTTAAGCTCTAGGATCTACCCTTAGATAAAAGTGGCCGGCTCTGATACCAATTGTTGGACAACTGAGAGGGGGGGTGAATTAGTTGTTACCGTGCTTAAACAATTATGCTTATTTTAAAGTCTTTACAGAGCATTCAATGACAATCACAATAATGCAGGGAAGTAAGCAATAGAACATTTAGCATCATTCACACATATGAGATACACAGAGACAGATATTTCCTGAGGAAACCCATAAAGGGTAAAAACCTCTTCTTCTTTATATGATAAGTAATCTTTACATTTTGTATATTATCATACTTATGAGCACCACCTCATAATGAGGCTACAACCTCTGTTTTGCAAGATGCTACTTGCTGAGAGCACCAACTCTCTGGATTCTCTAGCACCCACTAGAAGGAAGCACCGACTCCCTGGTTTCTTTAGCACCCACTAGAAGGAAGCACCAACTCCCTGGTTTCTCTAGCACCCACTAGAAGGAAGCACCAACTTCCTAAGAGTTCCAACACCAACTAGATGGAAGCACCAACTTCCTAAGAGTTCCAGCACCAACTAGATGGAAGCACCAACTTCCAATTACATAGGCACCGACTTGTATATCAGAGAACCAATGTTCTCCCTTGCACCACTCTGCCACCCTGGTTTCTCTAGATGCAACCAGATGGAAGCTACAACTCTTTGTGTTCAAGCACCCACTTGAACCTCTGAGGACAACAGTCCTCCCCAACACCTCCCTACCACCCTGAAATATCAATCTTTGCTACTGAAACTTATTATAGTGATATGATGGTCATCAATGGCTTACCAGTCTCATCACTGTTCTGCTACACTACCCTACTCTGTCTGCCTCACTGTTTTCCTGCACACATGCCTTACACTTTATGTTCTTCTGCCTTTTATGCTCTGTGCGCCATGTCCATTCAATGCACCATTCCTCTTCTGTGTATTTCAGCCGCTGCACATTGCCTCCTTCTACACGCCTGAATAACTCTCAACAACAACACTCATCTCTTCTTTGTTCTGCATTCTTATAGTCTCTATGCACCTTGTGCATACTATATGTGCAATGTTTCTGCATGCTCTACACCCCGCCATTGTTCTCCACATCGGGATATTCACTGTCACTCCACATTGCCACCGCTTCACTCCCTCGAGCATCAACACACTCTCTCTGTTCTGCATGTTCTCCTCATGTTGAGTCCTCTTCCTGATCATCATGGAAATTCCTCAGCTTTTTTGGCGGTTATACCCATGCGTTCATCATCACTGGGTGTTATGCTGAGATTCCTTAGCCGGTCTAGCAGTCGAGGCTCTTCGTCTTCTCTATCATAGTTGAGCTCATCCTCTCTATTGCAGTTACAGGGTTCAACGCTCTTCAATCTGTCAATTGCCTCTATGAATAGTCTTCATTCCACTGGTAGATGCCTTGAGACTCTTCAGCTCCTTTGGCAATCACACTGAGGCCTCTTTGATATTTTTGTGCAGAAACAATCAATGGTTTCTGGCAGTTACACTTAGAACCTCTTGAGCCTTATGCCTTTGGCACCTTTCACCTTTCCTTTCACATGTGGCCTCAGGCGGTGACCACACGCCTGTTCAGAAGGTGCTTTCACGATTCGCATTTTGACAATTCCTATTATGAGGCATCTCGACTCTCCAAGTCACGATCTCCAAAATGGAGATTAGATTTGTGCTAGCTCCTCCCTTGAGCCTTTGTCGATGTGATCAGAGGTTATGACCAGGGGCCAATTCTGAACACGCATTTTGCATTTCGGTATTTCGACATTTTGACATTTTGGCATTCCTGTGGTGAAGAGTCTTGACTCTTAATGTTACAATCGCCGAAAAAGAGCTTAGCTTGGTGCTAGTTCCTCCCTCTCACATGACCACTGACGGTGACCACAGTCTACAGCAAAAGGTATTTCAACGTTTCACATTTCGGCGTTTCGACATTTCTGTGGTGAAGTGTTTCGACACTCCAAGTCATGAACCCCAAAATTTTTGGCGTTTCGCATTTCGGTTTTTCAACATTTTTGTATTGAAGTGTTTTGATACTCCAAGTCACGAACCCTGAAATTTTTGACGTTTCGCATTTTGACGTTTTGGCATTTCTGTGTTGAAGTGTTTCGACACTCCAAGTCACGAACCCTGAAATTTTCGGCGTTTTTCATTTCGCAACTTCAGGACTCCTGTGATGAAGAGTCTTGACTCTTCAAGTTGCGATCGCCGAAACTCCGAAATCGAGTCAGATCAACAGTCCACAATCTTGATGGTTCGACGGTCCAGATCTTTTTGTGATTTCGCATATCGCGAGTTCCTACCATGAGTTGCTTCCTTGAATCCTCCAACTCTCAGTATTCGAAACTCCGAAATTGAGTCAGATCAACGGTCCACAATCTCCCTTTGATCAACGACTTAGATTAAGTTGTGGTTTCGCATTTCGCGATTTTGTCATTCTTGTCGCGAGTGTTCTTGACACCTCCAACTCCCGGTATCCGAAACTCCGAAATGGAGTTAGATCAACGGTCCACGATCTCCCTTTGATCAACGACTCAGATTAAGTCGTGTTTTTCATTTCACGATTTCAACATTCTTGTCGTGAGTGTCCTAGACAACTCCAACTCCCGGTATCCAAAACTTCAAAATGAAGATTAAGTTGTGGTTTCACATTTCACAATTTTCTGCCTTGAGTTGCTTCCTTGACTCCTGGAGTTTACGCTTCTGAATGGGATCCAACGATCACTTGTTGAACTTGTCATTGCCATGCCATTATCCCTGCACTGCTGGTTGTGATCTTTGCCATCAATGAAAAACACACATACTCTACACTATCTCTTCTGATCGTATCAAGCTTTCTCTGCTGCGTTTTCCCAAAATACTTCTGGTGCCCGCCTGACACATTCTTCCCGTACTTAAGCCATCGTCGTTGTTGTACTTTCCATCAATGACAAGAATATTCTCCCTACAAAACATGCCAACACATAGGGGGTTGTAGCCTCCTTCTAGTTGTAGCCAGAGAATAGGGGAGTTGGAATTTCCTTTAGGTTGTAGCCTGAGAAACAAGGGGGTTGGAGCCTCATTCCAGTTGCAGTTGGAAAATAAAGGAAGTTGATGCTTCCAATGAATGTAATTCTTCAAGACATATAAGAAAAAATATTCCGTGGTTTTCTCCTTCTTTGGGTTTCCACGTAAAACACCGGTGTACTGTGTATGTGTATGATTGTTCATTTGTTCATTGCTTATTTACTCTGCAGTTATTGGATGATAATACTACATTGATATAATACTTGAATTATATGGTTAAAAATGATTAAATTTCTCTATCATCGATTCACCCCCCTGTTCTCGGTCAATCTGTCAGCAGATGAGCAAAATAGAGACCGCTCTGCATGCCTTGCAGGGTTCACCAAGGCAGAACATCTATAACAGCAAGAGTGTTAATAGAAAGCAGAAAAACAAAACAGAAAACAATCTAATCTAACAACTGTGAAGCAAATAACGATTCGGAAATAAACAGAAATATCAAACATGAGACAAGGAAGTCCACAATGGTTCCAGGCTTGATCTATTAGGGGAAACCGGAGTACACGCTGAGGGCAGAGATAAGGATTCCCTCTCCCTCCAATGGAAGGTCCTTCGAATCTCTCAAGATTGTGCTTTCCTTTCAAAACGAGTAGAACTGAAATAAACGGTGAAAGAACTCTGAATTAGGCTGCAGACGGATGGCTTGTCAAAAGGACT
>ML806729.1:160800-172010 GCA_009831015.1 Picea engelmannii
GGCCGACTTAAGCATTTAATGCGCCGTATTAGCAGATGCATGGCTTTTTCTGTGGACAGTCGCGCGTCGGGCGCTTAAGCGCGCACAACACGTTCTTATCCCGCGCATACGCACGCACCTTACTAATGTGAAGTGTCTTTCAATTTTTGTATAGTTTTTGACCATTCTGGAATGCTGTAAACTTCATTCTGTGCCATGAATGACTTCATTGTTGTGTTGATGATGCGGAGTTCTTGTCGCCCTGTGTGGACGAAATTTCAGTGATAACACCCCCCTCTCAGTAATCCAACAATTGGTATCAGAGTAGGTTCCTTCAGAAACTAGTTTAACCACTGAAAGGTAGATCATGGAGAGCAACAAATTATATAAAAATGGAATACCACAGTTCAATGGACAAAAGCATGCATTTTTTAGCATAAGGATGAAAACATATATATAGGCACAGAGATTTGAAATTTGACAATCAAATGTAGATGGATACAAAGCACCAACAATTCCGCCAACAAATGAAAAAACAGTGAAACTCGATCAGAATAATTCCAAAGAGAAAAAATTCACTTCTGAATGGTCTTAGTGAAACAATATTCACCAAAGTTGCACATTGTAAATCCGTTAAAGAGATTTGAGACAAGCTTCAAAATATTTATGAAGGAGATTCAAAAGTCAAAGCAACAAAGCTTCAAACTTACAGAGGCCAGTTCAAACAACTTAAGATGAAGGAAGATGAGAATATTGCAGCTTACTTTTTACGAGTTAATGAAACAATAAATTCAATCATAGGATTGGGAGAAGAAATCAAAGAATATGTAATTGTTCAAAAAGTATTAAGATCTCTTCCTATGAGATTTTACCCTAAGATATCAGAACTAGAAGAAAGATAAGATCTAAACTCAATAAGCATGGACAGATTACATAGAATCTTCACAATATATGAAATGAGAATTGAATAGGAAAATCCAGATATAAAAGAAGCATCCTTCAAAGCATCCAAAAAGTCAAAGCAAAAGGGAAGGAAAAAAGGAGAACATAGAAGCAACAATGACGTCTCAGAAGATGATGAAGAAGTGGCCAACTTTGTCAAAAGATTGAACAAGGGAACCGACGGTAGGTATAGAGGTAAGCTTCCTTTAATTTGTTTTAATTGTGATGATATTGGTCATTTTGCTATCAAATGTACTTATAATAAAAAGATAAATGATGAAGGTTACTCAAAAAACAAACAAACATATAAAGGCAAAAAAACCACAAAGAAAATTTTCAAGAAAAACTTATGCACCAAATAAGACATCTCATCATCAGATGAAGATGAAGTCAGTGACAGTGAGACATAAAGAGTTCTATTCATGGTAGTAGAAGACTTTGATAAAGAAGACTCTGAAGAAAAATATGAAGAAGCCGAAGAATAATATGAAGAAGTCAAAGAAGAAATTGAAGAGGTAGAAGTTGAATATCAAGAGGAATTAATGTGTGCCATAGAAGTTATCAGAAGAGAAAAGAAGAAAAACAAGAAACTACAAGAAGAACTAGACAAGAAAAAAGACACTCAAGAACTAGAACAAATGATCACAAATTTGAAGATTTGAAGGTTCAAATAGAAGAAGATAAAAGAATTGAAGAAGCACTCAAAGAACAATTAGAAGAAAAAGACAAGATCATTGGAAATTTGGAAGCATAGATTGTCACATTAAGAAATGATCTTCAAAAGAAAAATATGTAGAACAACTCAAAAGTTTTGGATGACATTATCAACAGTCAAAAATCTCATCATGACAAGTTCGACCTTGGATACAATCAAACAAAAAAATGATCAAGCTCCAAAACAACAGAGCAAGAAACATATCAAAAAATCTATGCAGAAAGAATCAAGGGGATAGGAAGATCTACATGGAAGATTACATGGACACTCCTCCACCAAGAAGATTCATATTTTAGAATCAACAACCGACAGATAGGCCTCAAGAAGAATAATTTATAAGAGTACCTCTTTTTAGAAGATCTTCAACTCCCAGGTATCAAACTATATTTTTTGGTTTATGTTATGCATGTAATACTTTTGGACATAAATCTATGAATTACAGAGCTAACAAAAGGAATACAAACAACTTTAAAAGTCATACACAAAGAGGTTATCCGAGAAGGCCTAGTGAAACACATAGAATAAGTTACAACAGGTTTGAATCTTTGAGCACTGAAGTGAAATGTTACAAATGAAAATTTTTTGGACACATGGCCAAAGATCGCAGAATGACAATTCCTCCTAGAGAACCACAACAAAATAACAACAATCACAGACAAGAACTTCATAAAAGGACATGGATAAGAAAGAATGATCAGTATAGCAATGCAAAATTCTCATTCTCTCTACAAGCTAAGCAGAAGAAACGTGGTTGGTATGTTGACAATGGTTGTTCAAAACACATAACATGTGATAGAGCCATGTTTCTTACATTACAAAAGGAAAGAGGTGGAGCAGTCTCCTTAGGAAATGATGATTCAACTAAAATCATTGGAAAAGACAATAAGAATTGAGAACAAGAATACCAAGGCATAAAATGTTTTACTAGTAGAAGATATGAAACATAATCTTCTAAGTGTGAGTCAAATGTGTGACTAAGGTCATAAAATTACTTTCGATTCACAAAAGTGCGAGATAAGAAAAAAAGGTTCAAGAAAATTGATTGCTACAGCTGCGAGAACTTCAAGCAACATATATGTATTAAGTGAAATTGGAAATGAAAAGTGTTGTCTAGGAAAAGAAGATGAAATTTGGCTATGGCACAAAAGAATGAGACATACATTTTTATAACATTGTCAAAGTCAGTAGAAGAGAAGCAATCAGAGAAATGCCCCAGATCACGAAACTAACCAACACTTTATGCGAGCATTGTCAACAAAGAAAACAAACAAAGACCAGGTTCAAATCAAAATAATATTCAACGACAAGGCCACTGGAAATTGTGCATACTGATCTAGTTGGACCAACTACAACAAAGGGTTTAAAAGATGAGAAATACTATTTGTTATTAGTTGATAATTATAAAAGAATGACTGCAGTTTTCTTTCTCAAGAATAAGTCAGAAGCTTTTGAAAACTTCAAGATCTACAAGGAAATTGTTGAAAATGAACTGGATTCAAAAATCAAATGCTTGAGATATGATAATGGAGGAGAGTTCACTTCAAAGTAATTTATGGACTACTGCAACAGTCATGGAATAAAAAGACAACTCTCTGTTTCTAGGACACCTCAACATAATGGAGTTGTTGAAAGAAGGAACATGACAGTACATGAAATGGATCTAACAATGCTAATGGATTCCAAATTGACAGATATATTTTGGACACAGGTAGTGCATACAATAGTTCACATTCAAAATAGAGTAATGCTCAGAAACAACACTGACAAAACTCCCTACGAGCTATGAAAAGGAAGACCAACAAATGTGAAGCACTTCAGAGTTTTTGGAAGCAAATGCTACATCAAAACATAATATGGAAAAATGAGTAAGTTTGACCCTCGTGTGGAAAAATGAATACTTGTTGGTTACTCAAGTACAAAAAAATCATACAAGTGTTACAATTTGAGATTGAACAAAGTTGTAGAAATCATCAACGTAACAATTGATGAAATAGACTGACCAGAATCAAAGGAAGAAGAAAATTAATCAATGGAACAACTTTTCGAAGAAGAAACAAAAGATGAAAATGAAGTAGAAGAGGAAGATGAAGATAATCCGACAGAAGCAGAAGAACAAGTTCAACAAGTGCCTCCAAAGACACCTAGTAGACGAGTACACAAGAATAATTCTTCATATCATATTATCGGAAACAAAGACGCAGGAGGTGAGACTAGAAAAATAATCCGTTCACCAGAACAAACACACCTAGAACTCACATCTACGATTGAACCAACCTATTTTGAAGAGGCCAACAAGGATGAATTTTGGAACAAGGCCATGGATGAAGAATTGGATCAAATAGAGAAAAATGACACTTGATAATTGGTTCCAAGACCAAAGGATAATAATGTGATCGACACAAAGTGGGTATACATGAATACATTGAACGAAGATGGACATGTTACAAGGAACAAAGCTAGATTGGTATGTAAAATATATGCACAGGTTGAAGGAATCGACTTGAAGAGACATTTGCCCCAGTTTCTATAATGTAAGCAATCCGATTGCTTTTAGCTTATGCATGCTCCAAAAATATTAAAGTGTATCAGATGGACGTAAAATCAGTTTTTTTGAATGGGGAACTTGAAGAAGAAGTCTACATTGAACAACCCGAAGGATTTCAGTTGTCAGAGAATGAAGACTGTGTGCAAATTAAAGAAGGCCTTGTATGGTCTAAAACAGGCTCCTAGAGCATGGTGTTGAAACAATGTAACTGCAAAGTGTATTATTATTATTATTTGATATATTATTCATTGGATCAATCCCCATTGTCGATTGATCATGTCGACTATTGTAAAAGGACCAAATCCCCTTTTGCAGATTGGTCATAATGTAATTGTAATAGGTAGAAAGAGAAATCGGCCCTAGAATATATCAAAGAGGCCCTATAATATAATAAAGGTGGTTATAACCACCCAAAAGAAGTTGGCCCTTCTAGTGAAAGGACACTCCCACACGTGCCAGTCTTGTATAAATAAAGAGGCTAGCACCTCACTTAGACACACACTCACTTGTTCATTGAGAGACAAGTTTCAGAGCTGCAGTTGGAGAAGAGAGAGAGAGAGGTGCATCTTGGGGAGAGGAATTTCTGTACTTGTTTGAGTTATCTCTTGTCATTGTATTGGCTATCTATAATAAGGAAGTTTTTCTGGGTTTTCTTCCCCTAGAGGGTTTCCCAAGATAAATGTTGTGTCTCTTGTGATTGTGTATTTCTCAGTGATCTTGTCTTATGTTGATGTTATCTATTGAAATGAAAAGAACTATAATAATGACTCAAACATTAACATGGAATCAGAGCCAAGATGAAGAGAGCATCTTTCACAAGAGAAAAGTGAAAAATGTCACTGTTTCCGTACATGCAAATTAGGGATTTTTGTTGGTGAGGTATTTCATCCCTAAAACCATCTAGAAAAGTGCGTCGTCCCTCAAGGATCATTTTGGCAGCTTCAACGCACCTTTTCAGTGGCTAGATCTCTTGGAAAGTGAAACCCTAGTTTCACAAAGTACCAGAAAACCTGAGTACCAGAAGTACCAGAAGTACCAGAAAACTAGAAGCACCAGTCCAGAAATCCACAGATCAAGTTTGAAGGGGTAAAAGTTGGATTTTCATAAATCTGACTGCACCAGATTACTTGTCTTAGCTCAGCGTATCTATCCCCTGGATTAGAATTTCAAATTTTGAAGTTTGAAAAATTAGGGTTTCCTCATAAAACCCTAAGTTGCAGTTGCAGTCTCAGAACTAGTTGCAGTATCAACTGCAGTTGCAGTCACCCTTGAAGCTCTTAAAGAGTTGGTGATCATTACCGCTGCTACCATATGGTACCTCTACCTGCAAATGCCATTAGAGGTATGTAATCACATATGTTTAAATAGTTAAACCTTAAAGAGTATTTGCAGGAGAATGGATCTTTTGCCATAGATCCAGAAGGATCTCAAGATCCAACATATTCAGAGGAATGATGCAATCTAGGTGTGATTATTCTGATATGCATCTATTCAATATGACATTATTTTGATTAGTGTTGCATATTGTAGCTATGACCATCATTCTAACCTTTGATCAAAATCCGAGTCAAGGTATTAGATGGATTAAGAGTTGAGATCATAAAACTTATCCTCTAACCCAACCTTCTGTCAAGATAGCGTATTGTCTGAGTACAAAAGACAGGTTGAAGAAAGAACTCGTTATCTTGAGTGAAGGAGATTCAGAAGAAAAGAAAGCACTCATTCCTGAGGACAAGGCTTCGGGTTTGATTAATCAAGTTAATAAGATTCAAAGGTACACAGGACAAGTTGATGACTATAGTTGAGATAACAGTCTTTGTAAAGTATCATACTTGATAGCATGTGAGCATATAGTGGTAAATGATTAACTTAATCATTTGTCTGATACAACTAACACCTCCTCTAGGAAGAATCTCGTGTGTTAGTTCCAGGTTGCCATGGAGGAATGTTTGATCACAACACTATGAGAGTGTTGACCCTATTTTCGTATTGTATTCCTTACCTTTAATATTTGCTCCAGACAAGTTACATGTGATATCTCTAAAGGAGCTATTGTGATGATTGTTTGTGCTATTACTTTATATTATCAAAAGGATATTACTATTGCTTGTTGTTTTGTTGACCTTGTTCCAGGTCACAGGTAATAACCCTGAGGAAGCTATAGTGAAGGTTGCAGAAGGAAACGTACTAAAGGAGAAACCTTAAAAGAAGAAATCATCACTGGAAAAGAAGAAGGTGGCTTGTATAAACTAAAGGGTCACTCAGAAGCTTCCATGACCCATGCCATTGAGAATCCATGTGAAATTTGGCATAAAATATTATCTCACATTAACTACAAGGCGTTACCATACATTTGCAGAGCGGTCACAGGTTTACTAGAACTCAAGGTTGACCATGAAGGCATATGCAATAGATGTGCAAAAGGGAAGAACATAAAGAACCCTTTTCCAAAGAGAGACAACAAAGCAGAAGGAGTCCTAGAACTCATTCATTCAGATGTGTGTGGCCCAATGCCATCGTCCACCATTAGTGGGTATGTATATTATGTATCATTTATTGATGATTATTCTTGTAAGACCTGGTTGTATCTCTTGAAATCTAAAGACAAAGTGTTAATCAAATTCAAGGAATTCAAAGCCTTGATAGAGAATCTTTCTGAAAGAAAGATCAAGATACTCAAGTTAGATAATGGAGGAGAATACACCTCAAAAGAGTTAGTGAGATTATGCAAAGATGTTAGGATCAAGAGGGAATTCACTACTCCCTATAATCCTCAACAAAACAATGTGGCCGAAAGGAAGAACATAACGATAATGGAAGCCATGAAGACCATGATCCACGATCAAGATTTTCCTATGTGCTTATGGGCATAAACAATAATGACAACCGTATATGTGCAAAATCGATTGTCCCATAGTGCACTTGGGTTCAAGACCCCGGAAGAGATGTTCGCCAGAAAGAAGCCATAGGTAATCCATCTCAAAATAATTAGTTTCCCATTATTTATACATATACCGAAAGAGAAAAGAAACAAGCTGGAACCCTCAGGAAAGAAGGGAATATTTGTGGGATACTGTGAGGTCTGCAAGGCCTTCAGGATCTATATCCCAGGTCACCGCCACATGGAGATCAGCAGGGATGTGACCTTTGATGAATATGCAATGCTCAAGAAATCGAGAAAATGACAGCTTGAAGAGGTATATGAAAGGGAACCCGTAATCCCCAGAGTTGCAGAATCAGTGAGGGAGGTTCCCGGAGCTGCTGAGCCAGTGAGGGAAGTCATAACTTCCCCTGATGAGGAAATTCTAGAAGATCATGATGTAGCAGAGTTTCAAGAACCTCCTCAGATGACGATCCTCCATAAAATAAAGCCAGCTTGGGCTAGAGAGCTTATTCAATATGGAGAGAAGTATGGTGTTCCCGAAGGAACCACGAGACATGTGAAGAAACCTAATCCATTCTCCAGTTATATGGATTTGATGTGTGATCTCCTAGAAAATGAGCGTACATTCTTTGAAGAAGCCATTTAGAATAAAGAATGGGCAGATGCCATGATAGAATAATACCAATCCATAATAAACAACGATGTATGGGAAATAGTTCCCAAACAAAATAACAGGGATGTGGTATCATCTAGATGGCTCTTCAAAATAAAACATACTGCTGATGGAAGTATTAAGAAGTATAAAGCAAGATTTGTAGCTCATGGATTTTCTCAAAAAGAAGGCATTGACTATGAAGAGACATTCATTCCTGTAGCCAGATACACTTCGATTAGAACCATCATATCCCTTGCAGCTAAGATGAAGTGGAAGTTACACCAGATGGACGTAAAGACAACTTTCCTAAATGGTGTTATCGAAGAGGAAGTGTATATAGAGAAACCTCAAGGATTTGAAGTTGAAGACATGAAGTCTCATGTCTACAAATTGAAGAAAGAATTGTACAGATTGAAGCAAGCCCCTAGATTTTGGTATGGCCGAATAGACAAATTTCTGATGAGATTGGGCTTTACCAAGAGTAAAGCAGATTCCAACCTCTACTTCAAGGTTATGAACGATGAGCCAATGATACTATTACTATATGTGGATGACTTATTCTTAACTGGAGAAGAAAATCTCATCACCGAATGTAAGAAATGACTCGCTTCAGAATTTGAGATGAAAGACCTTGGCCTAATGCACTATTTCTTAGGTCTTGAGGTATGGCAGAGTCTAGAGAGGATCTTCCTTAACCAAGGGAAGTATGCAGTCAAAATCTTGAAGAGATTCGACATGTTAGAGTGCAAGCCCATGAATACACCCATGGAAATGAAGATGAAGCTGCTGGTCAATACTTCGTCAGAATTGATTGATGCCACACTGTATAGACAGATTATTGGATCGTTGATGTACCTGACGAACACCAGACCAGACATTTGTTTTGCCGTGAACACCTTGAGTCAGTTTCTAGTAGAACCTAGACATGTTCACCTAGTGGCTGCAAAACATGTGATGAGGTACCTTAAAGGTACATTAGATTGTGGTCTCAGTTATGATGGAGATCATGATTTCGCGTTGAGTGGGTACACTGATTCAGATTGGGCAGGAAGTGTCTCTGACAGGAAAAACACTTCAGGATGTTGTTTCAGTTTGTGATCAGCCATGATCTTGTGGCAGAGTAGGAAGCAATACAACATTTCTCTCAACACAACGGAAGCAGAATACATTGTTTCATGTTCTGCCAGCTGCGAAGCTATATGGCTTTGAAAGTTGTTGACCAACTTATTTGACCTAGAGATGGAAGCAACCACGATCCTATGTGACAACCATAGCTACATAAAGATGACAGAGAATCCTGTATTCCATGACAGGTCGAAGTATATAGAGATTCGTTATCATTACATCTGTGACATGGTGCAGAGAGGAGCCTTAAAGCTCCTGTACGTTAGCACAAATGAACAGGTTGCTGATGTGTTGACCAAGCCTCTATCTTGTGTAAAGTTTGAACAATTTCGAGATAAGCTTGGTATAGTCCGAAAGGACCTTCCTCGAAAGGGGGAGTAGTTGTTGTGATGATACATCTCTTGCTTCCATCTTGAGTGCTGTGACGTAAAGCAAGACAATGAGATGAGACTAGTACTGTGCTTCCAGCTTGACAACTGTGATGTAAAGCCAGTCTAGTATCTTGCTTCCAACCTGATGGTTGTGACGTAAATCAAGACGTTGAGATGATACTAGTATTGTGCTTCCATCTTGATAGCTATGACGTAAAGCTAGTCTAGTATTTTGCTTCCAACCTGATGGTTGTGATGTAAAACAAGACGATGCGATGAAACTAGTATTGTGCTCCCGGCTTGACAGTTGTGACGTAAAGCCAATCTAGTATCTTGCTTCCAATATGATGGTTGTGATGTAAATCAAGACGTTGATATGATACTAGTAATGTGCTTCCAGCTTGATAGCTGTGACATAAAGCTAGTCTAGTATCTTGCTTCCAGCTGGAGTGTTGTGACGTAAAGCAAGATGATGAGATGAGACTAGTACTGTGTTTTCGGCTCGACAACTGTGACGTAAAGCCAGTCTAGTATCTTGCTTCCAACCTGATGGTTGTGACGTAAAGTAAGACGATGTGATGAGACTAGTACTGTGCTTCCATCTTGACAGTTGTGATGTAAAACTAGTCTAGTATCTTGCTTCCAACCTGATGGTTGTGACGTAAAGCAAGACGTTGAGATGAGACTAGTACTGTGCTTCCAGCTTGATAGCTATGATGTAACGTCAGTCTAGTATCTTGCTTCCAGTTTGAGTGCTGTGATGTAAAGCAAGACGATGAGATGAGACTAGTACTGTGCTTCCAGCTTGAGAAGTTGTGACGTAAAGCCAGTCTAGTATCTTGCTTCCAGTTTGATTGTTGTGACATAAAGAAAGACGAGTATTGATCTTCCATCTTAACAACTATGACGTAAAGCCAGTCCTGTATTATGATGAGTCAACCTCGTGCTATGATGATGATGATGTATTAGTTTTATACTAATACATATTGATGCAGATGATGATTGCATTCCTTTGAGAATGACAATGCTGCCGATGAGGAAAACTTCCGATGATTTATAGATATGCCATTCAGTGTTCCAAGATGATATTGATGATGCTATCCTCCTAATGCTGTTGATGATAAAGGCCTCTCTCTCATTTGATGTTGTTGTAGAATACCCTTCTTGTTAAGGGGGAGCATTGAAACAATGAAACTGCAAAGTGTATTCTTATTATTATTTGATATATTATTCATTGGATCAATCCCCATTGTGGATTGATCATGTCGGCTATTGTAAAAGGACCAAATCCCATTTTACGGATTGGTCATAATGTAATTGTAATAGGCAGAAAGAGAAGTCGGCCCCATAATATATCAAAGAGGCCTCAGAATATAATAAAGGTGGTTATAACCACCCATAAGAAGAAGTCGGCCCTGCCAGTGAAAGGACACTCCCACATGTACCAGTCTTGTATAAATAAAGAGGCTAGCGCCTCACTTAGACACACACTCACTTGTTCATTGATAGACAAGTTTCAGAGCTGTAGTTGGAGAAGAGAGAGAGAGAGAGGCACATCTTTGGGAGAGGACTTTCTGTACTTGTTTGAGTTATCTCTTGGCATTGTATTGACTATCCATAATAAGGAAGTTTTTGTTATAGGATAAATCCGTGAGTGCGGACACAAACCGATCTCCCTAGATCCACCTGGATCTAGAACAAAACAGGACAGAATAATACACTTTCCCTAGATCTAGTCTATTGAATGAACTAAGAGGTAAGGATTATAGACATACCTTAGGAACGCTTTCCTTAGATCTCTGTTGTTCCAAGATTTTTTCCAATTCTCTTGTCTCGTCCAGATCACAACAGAACGAACCAATCGAAGTAAAGGCAGATTAATATATTCAATGACTAGTCTATACATATGATCAAGGAATTATGTAATAAAGTGACATCATCTTTATGGGAAAGGGACATATTGCTATATTGAATTAATTGAAAGTGAAACTTAC
>ML806729.1:190444-225319 GCA_009831015.1 Picea engelmannii
TGACACATACATGAGGTGTATAGTTGATGATGTTGGTACATATTGATGAGTCATAGTTGATGAGTAGTTGACACATGATTGGTACATACTTGGTACATGGTTGGATGCACTTGTTTATGGTACATGTTGATTACAGGTTGTTTTGGTACAGGTTGGTGCATGATTGATGCATTTGTTTATGGTACAGGTTGATTACAGATTGAGGTACATGTTGATGCATGGTTCAGGTTTATTGGTATAGGTTTACAGTAGTATATCTCACAGTGATAGTGGTTCCATAATTCTTCTTCTACTTCAGGGCGATTGGACAGGGCAAGAACAGGTGGTTGTAGCTGGAGAACATAGGGGGTTGTAGCCTCCTTCTGGTTGTATCCAGAGAATAGGGGAGTTGGAGCATCCTTCAGGTTGTAGTATGAGAAACAAGGCATTTGGAGTCTCCTTCTAGTTGTAGCTGGAAAACAAAGGAAGTTGGTTCTTCTAATGAATGTAATTCTTCAAGACATATAAGAAAAAAAATTCCGTGGTTTTCTCCCGCTTTGAGTTTCCACGTAAAACACTGGTGTATTGTGTATGTGTATGATTGTTCATTTTTTCATTTCTTATTTACTCTGCAATTATTGGATTATAATGCTACATTCATATAACACTTGGATTATATGGTTAAAAAGGATTAAATTTCTCTATTATTGATTCACCCCCCCTCTCAGTAATCCAACAACATCTGGTTACTCACTCAGTCTTGGTTGTAGGCCTATCTGTTAGTCGAGTAAGAAGCAAGCTGCCATTGCTCTATCTTCATCTGAGGCAGAGTATAGAGGAGTAGTTAACATAACCATTTAGGCTATGTGGCTACATCAGTTTCTCACTGATTTGGGCATTCAGTTTCACTGACCGATCGTCATCTGGTGTGACAACCAGAGCACTCTGAAGTTCTGTAGAGATCCAGTTGAGAGGCAGCGGAAGAATCACATCGAGATCCACATGAACTACATCCGGGACTTAGTACACAAGGGGATCATCGACCTACAGTTCTGTCCTTCAACAAAACAGACAACAAACATCTTCACCGAGACCTTCACTGAGCAGAAGTTCCATTCTCTGCGAAGTCATCTTGGAGTGAAGGAAACAATTTCCTAACAACTATAGTTCTTATTTTTACATACATTGTACCTTGAGGGGGGGTTTTTCCCATGAGGTTTTCCCTCTTTCCTCACTTTATTTCAGTGTATCTTTTGTATTTGGGTACCTAACATGGCCTCGTTGGTGGGACCCATTCTTTATTTTCACCATAGTGATGTTCATGGGGGGTGTTGGAGTTACTTCACACACACCTAGGATTTATTTTTTATTAAAAATTTTCCTTGTTTATTAGTCATAATTAGTCATTATTTAGTCTCCTATATTTTAGGGGAGAATATTCCACCTGGAGAATATTCCACCTGGAGAATATTCTCTTTCAGTTGACACTTCAGTTTGACTAGTTGAGTTGAGTTTAGATGCTGCATTGATTTTGTCACCATGCAACATTGAGATCATCACCATGCTATTGCGCAATTGCCTTGGGATCATCACCATACTGACGTATTACCCTCGATTCTCTGATATACTCCTCACTACTCTATGTCCAGTCAGTTAACTGGAGACTACTTGACTAGTTAACTCAACTAGGTGGCAGTTCACTCCTGTAACTGCCTGAGAGACTAGACTAGGTGGAAATTCCCTCATGTAACTGATGTTGTGTGTCCAGATCACTCTAGACCATGACTATGACACAAACGTTATCCTCCAGTGTGCATTGGTTTAGTTATACAGAGTATATCATGTGTAAATTATTCATTATTCATAACGGTTAATGATAATTCTTCCATTCTTTCTCTCCTTCTTCTTCTTTCTCAAATTCTCTCTGCAATTGTGTGTATTACTGTTTAGCTAGATCTATTATGTGCAGGTTCAACACATTTACATAAATGAGCTAAGCGCCTCCTTATTTATACTACCCTGTCCAAGTGACTTTTCCAGGCAGGCTCGACTTCTCTTTCTGGGGCCTTCTATTTCCTTATTATTATTCTCCTTGGGCTGAATTTTCTTCTAGGGTTTACACACATCTGTTTAATGGTTCTCTTACTCTCGAAATATTCTATTCTAAGTACAAGGGTTACACTTGGAGGTTAATACCTCCCGCAACTACCAAAACATCAACATTACCTCTTAGCTAGGGAGGTATTAACTAAGATGTTCTTCATGCAATGGTCTCAAACACATCCATCCATCTCACATGGCATGGGGAAGACTCACATGATCTTGCAGACCAGTCATGAAGTTGTAGTTACAATAGGAGAAAATATCTCATATAATGGAAAATATACTAGATGAGGCCAAAAACTATTGAGAAATATAGCTTGAGTATAAACTTCTTGCATAGGTTAGGTGTGAACGTGCGAGAAGTGGATCGAGACAACTTCTAGTGACCACTTAGTAAAAATGAGAAATAATACCATATTGTAATTTCATTTATTAAATAAAAGTGAAAGTTTGATTTCCTTAGATCTCTTAAATCTTAGAAACATAAATGAAATATACTAGAGATTCTAAAATGTTAGTGAGTTAGATTTTATCTAATCTCAGCTGTGCACCTCATTGTTGAGATAAGGTGGTTGCGAGGATCAAATAGATTTGTTGCTAAGATAGGGGAGATTAGTTGCTTAGATTGAGGAGATTAATTATCTCACTCAAAGCATAAATAGGACAATATGGGATAAGTTTTAGACACCAAGGAAGAACAAGAAGGATGCCAAGGAAGGGGAAGAAGCAGCGTAATAGAAGGGAGATCAATGGAAGGTAGTTTGCAGATCATATTATCTTTTTGTAGCAGATGTGTACAATCGTACAAATGAAGATTGAACAACAGTTCCTGAGATTTGTTTAAGCAATTTTCTCATTCAAAAGGATGAAAACCTCAATTTTGAGGTGTCCTTGTAAGTTTTGATCATTAATGATAAGCTTATTTGAAGGATGTAAATTCTTGTGTACTTGAAAAGTTATCTTGCTTCTATTGTTTATAGTTTTCAGCTATATGTGTGACTGTCAGATGTTCAAAATTTTAATATTGTTATTAAAGTAATTAAAGATATGAGTTATTTAATAAAGAAACATAGGACATCAATGACCAAGGGCTAGACAATTTACATGGTTTCAGATCTTAGTCTCTGATTAATATCCTTGAGGGTTTACAACAATAGATCAACGGTCGAAGTCAAGGACCAATAGCTAGAGGGTTACATTATTGTTGCTTGAAGGACTAAGCATTACAGGGTAGAGTGTGTCTTATTTTCAGATTTGGGAAGTTTGTGAAATAGATCTCAGAGATGGAAGCAACAAGCCTAATATTTGAGGACAAATTAGATGGTGCCTCCAAGTACTTGTCTTGGAAATCCAGGATAACATTTCTATTGGAAGAAAACTATCTCTAGGATATTTCCAAGGATGTTGTGACTTCAGCTACAGATCCACACGAGTTGGAAACACATAAGAAGAAGGAAGTGAAGGCCAAGAAGGTGATCTTGGTTGCTATGAAAGATAATTTGATTCCTCATGTATTCGAGAAGAAAACAATGAAGGAAATGTTCCATGCTCTAGTTAGTCTCTACCAAAGTGATAACATAAACATAAATATGATATTGCGGAACAAACTCAGATCCATAGAGATGTCCAGATCAGACATTGTTACTAGTTACCTGAGAAAGATCACACATATTCATGATCAACTTGCAACCGTTGGGGAGAAGGTGGCCGATGCAGAGTTGATGAACATGGCACTGAATGGATTCTCAATGTCATGGGAACCATTTGTCAAAGGTATCTGTGCTTGTGAATTTTTTCCTACTTTTGAAAGACCGTGGGATGATTGTATCCAGGAGGAGACTTGGATGGAGTCAAAGGATTAAAATAAAGGTGGTGATGACAACCTAGCCCTAATTGGTCAAACCAAGAAGGGAAAAGGTAAAGGACCCATCAAGGGTAAGGGAAAGAGTGAGGATTCAACCTCACAGATGGAGAAGATGGACTTGAGTAAAATCAAGTGCTTCATTTGTCATAAGAAAGGACATTATGCATCACAATGTCCAAAGAAGAAGAAAGGTAAAAGGAAGCAACAACATCAGGTAGAAGCTTCTGTTCAAACTCATATGAGTGAGTTTGCCTTCAAATTTGAGAAAGACTTATCAATGGTATCTTGCCTTTCTACCAGTATGGTTCCGCATAACGCTTTGTATGTGGATAGTGGAGCATCTAGGGATATGACATCAACACGAGAGTTATTTTCAAGTTTAACATAGTAGGACTCAAGAGTTTGGGTTGAACTTGGTGATGATGCCAAGTACCTAGTAACAAGAGTTGGTACCATTCCCTTCAGACTCCAATCAAGGAACTCTTTATACTTTGACCATGTTTTATTTATTTTTGGTCTCGTGAAGAATTTGCTTGTAGTTTCGGTTACAGAAGGTAAAGGATTTGCAACAAAGTTCAAGAACCAACAAGCCATTATTTGACTGAAGGAGTTTAGCCTAGAATCAACTTAGGTGATTTGGGTTAGGGAAGGAAATTTGTACAGGTTACAAGGTGAACTTGTTCGAGCCCTAGTTCATAGCACAAACAACTTGTGCGAGCTGTGACACAAAAGGATGGGGCACTTGGATCACAAGGCATTGCCTATTCTAAAGGAGATAGTCATAGGTCTTATATATTTCAACACGGAGTAAGAGGGTGTATGTAGAGGGTGCAAGTTTGGCAAGCATGCCAAGGCTTCTTTCCCTTTCCCAAGGAGTGAGCATAGGTATAAAGACATTCTAGACCTAGCGCATTCATATGTTTGTGGAATAGTGTCATAGCATTATTCATAGGAATCATGTACTATGTTTCCTTCATCATTTATTTCTCTCGCAAGACACATATATACTTCTTAAGGACCAAGGATGAGGTCTTTAGAAGGTTCAACGAGTTCAAATCTCTAGTTGAGAACTTGACAGGGAAGAAGATCAAGGTCTTCAGATCAAACAATGGGGGTGAGTATACCTCCAAGGAGTTTTAGGGTTTTTGCAAGGAGGTAGGGATGTAGAATCTCTCGAGTGGGCACAACCTCATCGTCCTCTCAGACCTTATGTCATTATCGAGATTTCATCTAGCTCACACATATCTAGGTATCTATCTCATACAAAACTAGGAAACCATCCAAATCACACAGAATCTGGAATATGTAGTTGAGCTAGTTCAAACATAGATGTGCTACTACCCAATCCAAATGGAGTCTGGGCAAATGCAACTCGCCAACTGACACAAAATATGGAAACTATCCCTAGAGCTAGTTCTTCTAGTTGGCACACCAGGCATCCAGTCCACAGTGACTGGGCATCTAACCATGAGGGTTAGGATATGTAGTGCGCACACACTAACCATGTATCCCAAGGCTAGGAAACACCTCCAACCACACAGATTGGCCCTCCAGTTTGAAAAGCTGGGAAACTCACCAGTCCCGAAGGCTCGACATCTATTGATCTTGTGAGAGGTCATGCTGATTGGTGCCACAGCCAGTAACGTGCATGCAAATGACCACTCGATGTTTCCACACTTTGCAAGTTACAACCCCAAGAATTGCATACGTGACTCATCACTCCCTCTTACGAGGGCCGTCCTTATGGACCAAGCCAAGCTTGTCCCTTAAGTACACAAACTTCACCCTTGAGAGAGGCTTAGTCAACACATCTTCTATTTTCTCATCTATAGCAACATACTAGAGCTTCACTGCTCCCTTTTGTACCATATCTCTAATATAATGGTCCCTGATCTCGATATGCTTGGAATGTCATGAAACACAGGGTTCTCTGACAACCTCACACAACTCTGGTTGTCGCACTAGATACAAGTCACCTCTAACTCGAGATCAAACAATCCTGCAAGCAGCTTCCGAAGCCACACTGCTTTGCTGCTAGTTGAACACGCTGCTATATACTCTGCCTTAGTTGTATTGACCACCACACTAGTCTGCGTCTTGCTAAACCATGAGATCATAGCTGATCCCACACTGAAACAACATCCAGATGTACTCTTCTAGTCTGTGACACTACCGACCCAATCTGAATCAGTATAGCCTTGCAGGATTATCTCATAATTAGAAACATATCTGAGTCCATAGTAAACTGTACCTTTCAAGTACCTCAAAACATGTTTTTCCGCAATCGAGTGAACACGTCTTGGTTCAACCATATACTGACTCAAATTGTTCACCACAAAGCATATATCTGGTGTAGTGTTCTTCAAATACATCAACAATCCAATCATCTGCCCGCACATGGTGACATCCACTATTTATGAAGAAGTATCACTCAATAACCTCAGGTTCATCACCATCGACATGGGCATGTATTTACAATCCATCATATGAAATCTCTTCAGGATTTCTACCTCATATTTTCCTTGGCACAAGAAAATCTCATCTGGTTTCTGCCACACCTTATGACCTAAAAAGTAATGTATCATATCCAGGTCTTTCATTTCAAACTCAGATGAAAGATTTCTCTTGCACTCTGTGATGAGATTCTTGTCCCATGTTAGAAATATGTCATCCACATATAACAATAATATCACTAGTCCACTATCCTCAACCTTGTAGTAAAGATTATGATCTGCTTTACTCTTGGTGAAGCCCAAGCTCATAAAAAAACTGCCAATTCTACCATACCATGCCATGTGTGCTTGTTTCAACCCATACAAGTATTTCTTTAATTTTCATACACAAGTTTCTCTGTCACGTGTCTCGAATCCTTGTGGCTGTGCCACATACACTTCTTCTTCCACTACACCATTCAGAAAGGCTGTCTTCACATCCATCTGATGTACCTTCCATTTCATAATTGCAACTATTGCAAGTATATCTCTAATTGAAGTGTACCTCACCACAAGAGCAAATGTCTCCTCATAATTTATTCCTTCTTTCTAGGAGAATCCATGAGCCACGAACCTTGCCTTGTATTTCTCGATAGTGCCATATGTCAAGTGTTTTGTCTTGTAAATCCATTTGGAACTTACCACTAATTTATCTTTCTGCCTCATAACCACATCCCAAACATCATTCTTAATGATGGACTAGTATTCCTAAATCATGGCATCATTCCATACTTTCTTTTCTACATCCTCTTCATAACAGGTCGACTCAACATCAATGATATCACATAACAATGCCACATAACTGGAATATGGTCGAGGTCTCTTGGTTTCTCTGAAATATCCATCTAGAGAACCACACTTCTCGACATCCTGAATAATCTCACAAGCCCAAGTTGGTCTTCTTTTCTTTGTAATTGTTTCTGCAGGTCTTTGAGGTTCTGCCATGTCATGGTCCTCTGGACCATGCTTCTCTGACACAACATCATTACCAACATTTGATTATGCAACTCTAGGAGGTTCATGCTCCTTATCATGGATCTCATATGTATGATGTTGCCTTGATCTACTGAAGGATGCATCCTCATCGAAGGTAACATCTTTGCTAATCTCGATCTATCTTTGACCAGGGATGTAGACTCTATATGCCTTCGATGTCTCACTATATCCAACAAATACACCCTGCTTGCTTGAAGGATGCAACTTTGATCTCTTATCTTTGGGAACATGCACATACACTGGACAACCAAATATACGTAGGTGGATGACCTATGGATTTTCTCATGTAAACATTTATTTTGGTGTCTTGTTCCCAAGTGCACAATGGGGACTTCTGTTCTACACATAAACAAAAATCCTGGCTTCTTCTGCCCATAGGTGCATAGGCAAGTCTTGATCATGAGTCATGGCCTTTACTGCCTCCATTATCATACGATTCTTTGTTTCTGCTACACCATTCTGCTAAGGATTGTAGGGATGAGAGAGCTCCCTCTTAATCTCAACTTCTCTACATAATGTTTTGAAGTCATTTGAGGTGAACTCTCCTCCATTATTTGACCTCCAAATCTTTGTCTTCCTTTCATAAATATTTTCTGCAAGAGCTTTGAATTCTTTGAATTTGCTAAATACTTCACCTTTTTCTTTCAAGAAATAAATCCAAGTCTTACGTGAGAAATCATCAATAAATGAAACGTAATATACATACCCGCTAAGTGAAGTGGTTGACATTGGTCCACACACGTCTGAATGCATGATGTCCAAAACTTATTTGGATTTGCTATCACTACTTGGAAACATATTCTTCACATTCTTGCCTTGTGTGCATCCTTTTCATGCTCCTTCATGATTCACCTGAATCTATGGCAAGCCTGTTACCATCTTGCTTACGATAGGTAATTCTTTGTAGTGTAAGTGAGCGAATCATCTATGCCATAGCTCACTTGGATTTAATGTGTTGTGTACTAATGCCAAATTTGAGTGTCCCTTTAACTTGTATAGATCTCCTTCTTGGACACTAATCACAATAACATCATCGAGAGTCTTTCCTGTTGGCCACATGAGAACATACAAGACATCCTTTATCTTCAAGGGTTTTCCAGAATCTAACTTGTAGGAGGTTTCTCCTACTCCTTTGATGGGATACCGATAGTCATCACCGAGCTTCACCTTATGAGGTGAATCTTTCTGAACCAGATCTAAGAGAGAATCTTTGTAACTGGTCATGTGCTTAGAAGCACCACTGCCAACAAGCCATGTGCCAGTTCCATGAGTGATAGTTCCTGTAAGAGATGATTTCAATACATGTTCTTTATTTGAATCATAATCTTTTGTTATTTTCTGAGCAAGGTCATCATCTTCTATGGCATGATCATGACGTCTCTTGTTTTTTCCTTTTCTGGTCCTCTTTTTGTTGAGAGGACATTTTCTTGCAATGTGTCCCATCTTCTGGAAATAGTAGTAGCATTTGAAGCTAGAGTAATCCTTTTGAGACTTTCACGACCTTTGAAACTTCTTGGGGGGATGATCCTCTTTCCTACTCTTTCCTTTTCTTTCATGTATTGATAGAGCTTGATCATCATTTCCCAACTTCTCTTCTCTTGCTGCTGGTCTAGCTTCTTCCTGAGTGCAATCTTCCCACATCCTGCTGAACTTCGTTAGCTTTCTTCTAGAACCGATTCCTTGAATAAATGATTCCTAAGATTTTGGGAGACTATTCAATGTAGTCATTACTATCTCCACTTCTTCAACTGCATCCAATAGCTTCAAGTTGTTCTTTTATATTCTTGAGTTGTTTCCTCAAGGTCATCTTCCGGTTGATATTCTTGCCTTCATACAATCATGATAAGGCATCAAACATTTTTTTTGGGGTCTTCAATGGTGAGACATGTGGGATCAAGTGATCCTTGATAGAATTTGCAATGATCCTCTTTGCCTTAACCAGATTCTTCTTATTCTTTGCCTTAGCTTCATCTCCCTTTGGCTTTGCAACTTCTTCTTCAATAAAACCTTCTAGATCATTTTCCTTTAGAATGGGCAACACTCTATACTTCCATGCTCAAAAGTTTTCAACACCCTCAAGGTTTTCATCAAGATTAGTACTGATAATCATTTCCCCCAAGAATCAACTTCAGCTCAACCTTTAAATGCCAAACACCTTGACCTAGGGTTTTATGAGAAAACCCTAATTTTTCAACTTCAGAAATTTGCAGATCAGATCCGGGGAAAAGATGTGCCCTACTTAGGTGAACTTCTTGGTGGGTGCAGTAAGTTATCAAAGAGCTTGACAATGGGGGAACCAAGGATCTTCCTTCCAACAATTAGACTATTACGAAGGAAACCAACTCTGATTCCATGTTAAAATTTTGATATGCTCATTTAACCATAGACAATATCACATCATTGTCACCCAACCATAGGAATTCACATATATCACCCCCGAGAACAATAACCTTTTCTTAGATAGAATGGTTCCTGTAAGTCCACACTAGAACCAACAGATAAACCCTAACCAGAAACATCACTGCTGCCACAACAACATAATACCAATAAAGTGTACCTTTACTAAGAGAAGCACACAAGAAGAAGATACCAAAAATACTTGCACCCTAGCTGCCATTGCTACTATTTAGACTTGTGCCCTAGCTGCTACCACAATTCCTCCTTAGACTTGCACATTGTTTCTGAGTGAGTAAGAGGTGTCTAAATGAGCTAGGAGCCTCCTTATTTATACTACATTGTCCAAGTGACTTTTCCAGGTGGGACTGACTTCTCTTTCTGGGGCCTTCTATTTCCTTCTTATTTCTCCTTGGACCGACTTCTCTTCTAGGGTTTACACACATCTGTTTAATGGTTCTCTTACTCCCAGAATATTCTATTATAAGTACAAGAGTTACACTTGGAGGTTAATACCTCCCACAATTACCAAAAAATCAACACATGATTCATGAGCAGGGCTTGCCAATGTTTCTTTAGGAAGAAGCATGCAACACAAAAATCTACATCAAGAACAAGTGTCCACATAAGATCTTGGAGGACAAGACACCCGAGGAGGCATTCACTAGTGTGAAACTAGAGGTGAGTCATTTTCACATTTTTCTCTGTCCAGTTTATATCCATGTACGGGAAAGCCAAAAGAAAAAGTAGTTTGATTGTCTGATGCGTTGAATGACATGTTTTCAGGATTGGATACGTTTATACCCATCTTCATGGTTAAAATTGTTAGGATGTTTTTCAATTTCGAGAGCTTCGTGTATGAGGTGATATGAGTAATAGGGTGTTCAGGTCAGGATTTTAGTCTGGTCAAATGAAATTAAATGTTTAGAATTGAAAAAGTGTTCTGCGATAGGTGATTTAGAGATGCGATTGTGTTTTTTTTAAGTTATGTGCTCTTTGAGACGGGCTTTGAAGGACCTCCCAGTTTGGCCAATGTATGATTTTCCATAGAAGCAAGGAATTCCGTAAACTCCTAGGCCAGGCATTGATGTCTTTAGTTTATTTTATGGGATGATACACCAAATGGATGTGAAGAAAAATTTCCTTAATGGGATCATTGAGGAGGGAGTGTACATAGAACAACCTCAAGGCTTTGAGGAAAATGGGAAGGAGACCCGTGTTTGTAGGATTAAGAAAGCCTTGTATGGACTCAAGTAGGCACTAAGAGCATGATATTCCAAGATCGATGGATATTTGTTGAGTATGGGATTCACCAAAAGTGAAGTAGATCCTAACTTATATTATATACTTGTTGGGATTGATATGCTTATTTTGGTGTTGTATGTAGATGACTTGTTTCTTACAGTTTCAAAGAAGCTCATTGCAGGGTGAAAAGAAGATATGGAAACAAAGTTCGAGATTAAGGACATCGGCATGATGCATTACTTCTTGGGTTTCGAAGTTTGGGAGAGACTAGGGGATATTTTTCTTGGGCAAGGTAAGTATACAGTTGACATCCCGAAGAGGTTTTAGATGAAATAATGCAAACCTATGGCCACACCCATGATGACCAATCTGAAGAAGGTGAAAACTTCATATTCAAAGTTGGTGGTTCCTATGGTGTACACACATCTGATAGGTTCCTTGTGTTGGCATGTTTTTAGACAGAGGCAGAGTATGCGTGTTTGTCATTGATGGCGAAGATCATCACGATCAAATGGTGAAGATAAGAACGATCAGTAGCGTAGCGATAATGGCAAGATCAACAGTGTAAGATCAGAAGGAGGAAAACAATCAAAGCACGACAAAGGTTTCGTTTCAGAGTTTTGCAGATCGGGAAATACAAAGGAAAGAGGTTCGAACTCGCGATATTCGAAATCGCGATAAAAATCCTGACCGTTGGAGTCATATGACATGTGGCAAGTGATTGGAATTTCGTTGACTTGCACATTGGAGGAGTCAACGGATCATGGTGTGGGAACTTGCGATATGCGAGATCACGAAAAGATCTAGACCGTCGAATCATCGAGATCATGGACCGTTGATTAGGCATGACGAAGGCCCGTGAAGTTGCGAAATCGCGATAAGATCTGGACCGTTGATTCAAGAAGGACATGTGGTGAAATCATGATAATATCTAGACTATTGGTTCCATAGGACACATGGCGAAAGATCATCATTTCGCTGACTGGAATGTCAAAGGAGGGAAGTGCTCATTTGATTGGCGAGTGGTCATATCTCATGGTCACATTGTCGAGAGCTGGAGAGTAGAGCTAGAGAAGCCACGCTCTATTTCAGAGTTCGCGACTTGGAGTATCAAGATCCTTCATCACAGGAATCATGATATGTGAGATCGCGATGAGATCTGGACCATCAGATCATTGGAGATCTCGACCGTTGATTAGGCTCGATAAAGTTCATAAGTTCATGAAATACGAAGCGCCTTTTGGCACAGCCTGTGGTCACCGCCGGTGGTCACATGAGGGGAAGAAGCTAGCGGTGCTAAGCTCCATCTCGGAGTTTCATCACAGGAATGCCAAGATGCAAGATCACAAAATTCAAATTCTGTTTAGTGCTCGGTCAAAGCTAGTGGGCATATGAGATAAACGTGAAATCCTGCGGATCTAATCCAACGGTGCTGGTTAATTGGAAACTTGATCGAAGGGTTACTGTCTCACCTCACAGGTAATCGATCAGTTATGATTCAGTTAACAGAACTGAATTATGATTCTTGGACAGTTGGTGATTCAGTTGATGATGTGTTTTCTTGGAGATTCAAGGGGTAACTGAAGCGGTTGGAGTGTATAAAAGAAACACGCAGTGACTGTGCATGGTTGGTTGTTCTGAATGAAAAAATGATTTGAATTGTAAGAAAGGGAAAATCACAGTATGTGCAGTGTGAGATAAAACTCAGAGATGAGTAACAGATGAGGAATAGACAGAAGCAAGAAAAAAATTGTAGAATAGCTTGAAGCAGAGAATAATTGCAGAACAAACAATGGAAGAGAAGAATTGCAGAACAGTTAGAAGGAGACCAGATTTACAGAACAGAGAAGAAGTGGTAAGAATCGATTTAACTGTGTTGCTGGTTATTCAATCATTTATTTATAATCAGGGAGGTAGGGTGGTGCTAGGGAGGATTGTGGTCCTCTGATATTTGAGTTGGTTCTTGAATATTGGGAGTTGTAGCTTCCATCTAGTTGTGGCTAGAAAACAGGGTGGCAGGGTGGTGCTCGGGAAAACACAGAGTGTTCTGTATACAAGTTGGTGCTTGTATGAATCTAGTTGGTGCTGGAATATTTAGGGAGTTGGTGCTTCCTTCTAGTGGGTGCTAGAGAAACTAGAGAGTTGGTTCTCTCAACAAGTTGGATCTTGTAAAACAGAGGTAGTAGCCTCACTTTGAGTTGGTGCTCAAACATAGATGATGTACAAAACTTAAAAGACTGCCTATCATTTCAAAGAAGAAGAGGTTTTCTCCCTTTATGGGTTTCCTCATGAAAATATGTCTCTATGTANGTGTGACTGATGCTCATTATTTATGTTGTCCATATGTTGTATAATATTGATGATCACTTGAAGAAAGATTAAGAATGGTTTATTAGACTTAAAATTGTTTAAGCACAATAACAACTGATTCACCCCCCCTCTCAGTTGTCTTAGTAATTTAAATAATTGGTATCAGAGTGGGTTCCTTTTATCTAAAGGTAGATCTGTAAGCTTAAACATGACAAGTCATGAAGGGACTTCAACCACTAAGCCTCCTCTGTTTGATGGAAAAAGGTTTTCCTTCTGGAAGGTTAGAATGAGAACATACCTAATGGCCTTAGGTGCTGATGTTTGGGATGTAGTAGAGACTGGATACATAAAGCCTGTTGTGCTAGCTTCCAAGGATGATAAGTTAGAATTTAAATAAATAATGCTAAAAGAATGAATGCTATCTTGAATGGACTTGCAGAAGTTGAGTTTGTAAAGGTGATGCATCTTCAAACTGCCAAAGAAATGTGGGATAAACTTATTAGTAGCTATGAAGGAAATGAGAAAGTAAATGATGCCAAACTTCAAACATTTAGGTTGAAGTTTGAAAAACTAAAGATGAATGAAGATGAAACAGTTAGCAAGTATTTTTTAAGAGTTGAATAACTTGTGAATTCCATGAAGGGTCTTGGTGAGAAGATTGAAGAATCAATTTTAGTTAAGAAGATTTTAAGATCTTTGCTTAATAAATTTAATCCAAAAGTCTCTGCAATAGAATAACTAAATGATCTTAAAACTCTGTCCATTGATCAACTCCTAGGAACTTTAACTGCATATGAAATGAGAATCAACAAAGATAAATTCATTACTAGAGAAGCATCTTTTAAAGCAGACAAGAATACTGATTTAGATTTAGATGATATCGAGGCAAAATTTGTGAGAAGGTTAAAGAAAGGATCAGGAAAATATCAAGGCAAGCTTCCCTTGAAATGTTTTAATTGTGGTAAGATAGGTCATTTTGCATCTAAGTGTCCCCATCATAAAAAGGACCAGAACTCTGATGATGAAAATAAGTACAAATTCAAGAAATATAGTAAAAAGAAAAGTTTGTGTGCAAACAATGACAATTCCTCAGAGGACATAGATAGTGATTCATCATGTGAAAACAAAGTGAATGATTTTATGCTTATGGCTATGGGAGATTTTGATGATGAACACATATGAGGTGAAATGGATGATGAAGAAGCTATGGTGGATATGGAAGGTGAATTAATCAGTGCTTTGGAAAAAATTGACAGACTCAAATGTAAGAAGAGAAAACAAAAACAGTTGTTGAAACAGTTTAAAATGAATGGTGAAAAACTCGATGAAAACTTTTCTCTACTAAAAGTGGAGTTAGAAGAGGCAAAGAAAATAGAAGACATACTGAAACAACATTTGTCAGAGAAGAAAGCGAGGTGTGAAGCCTTAGAAGAAGAGATAGTAAAAACCATAAAATAAATAGAGAAGTTTAAGGGATTGTATCACCAAAATCTGCCAAGTATTAAAGCCTCAGAAGGATTAACCTCCATTCTAAATCAGTAAAGAAACCCAAAGTTGAAAGCTGGCTTGGGGTATGAAGAAGGATCAAGTAGTGATCATCTAAGTAATACATAACCTATCAAGTTTGTCAAATCCTCAAACATTGACAACAATTACTCTACAGAAACAAAGAAAGAGAATCAACCACCAAGAAGGAATGAAAGAAAAAGTACCAGAACTGAATCTGTAGATCAGAGAGATTATCGGCATGAAAGAAATTGACCTCCTCAAAGAAGACAGACTTTTTCAAGGTACAAAGGTTTTTTCTATGGTTATTGTTTTTTCTGCTCTAATTTTGGTCACAAAGCTATAAATTGTTCTTTAAGATTTAGATATAAACAATCAAGATATTCAACGAATAACCATCTTCCACAACAAAGACCGAGACAACCAAGCAACAAACAACCTCAGACTATAAATCATGCGATGGCTAGGAAAATGACGCAGGTTAAACATAACAATAGTTATGAGCATAACAATCGCTATGATCTTTTATTCAGTGAACCAGAATGTTACATCTGCCGTAATTATGGACATAAAGCTGCAAATTGTCGATTAAGGAATTTTAAGCCAGATTCAAATCCTACTGCTGAAAATTTCAAGATTTGGAAGAAGAAAGAAGATGACAAGTGTAGACTAGTGTTATCAGCCCAAAGAGAAAAGAATCCCTGGTATATTGACAGTGGATGTTACAAACATATGACTGGAGACAAAAGTAAGTTTCTAACTCTAAGTGAAAGCAAATCAGGGAATGTAACTTTTGGAAATGATGCACCAGGAAAAATAAAAGGTAAAGGAATGGTAAGTTTGAGTAATGGCAAAGGGAAATCTCAAGATGTGTTGTTTGTAGAAGGTCTGAAACATAATCTGATTAGTGTCAGTCAAGTCTGTGACCGAGGATGTGAAGTTGTTTTTACCTCTAAAGATTGTAGAATAAAATCCGTGAATTCAGAACAACTAGTTGCAAAAGGGATAAGAACATAAGACAATGTTTATGTGTTAAAAGAAGAAAAAGAAGAATGCCACTTAAGCAAGTATGATGAAAGTTGGCTATGGCATAGGAGACTTGGACACTTAAATTTTGATCATATAATCAAGCTCAAAAATAGTGGGACAGTAAAGGATCTTCCAAAGATATCAAAGCCATATGATTATGTTTGTAAACCATGCCAGATAGGAAAGCTTACTTAGACACAGTTCAAATCTAAAAACTTTCCTTCAACAGAAAAACCTCTCTCGTTAGTACATATGGATTTATGTGGACCATCAAGGAAAGAAGGTATAGGAAAAGAAAATTATTTTATGTTGATTATTGATGACTATTCTAGACTAACATGGGTTGCCTTTTTGAAGGAAAAATCTGAAGCATTTGACAAATTCAAAGTGTTTAAGGCTCTAAATGAGAATCAAACATGAAAAAGATTGAAGGCAGTAAGGTCTGATAGAGGAGGAGAGTTTAGCTCATGGAACTTCAAGGAGTTTTGTAATAAACATGGAATCAAAAGAGAGTACACAATTCCAAGGACTCCACAACAAAATGGAGTCGTTGAGAGACAAAATAGATCAGTACAACAAATGGCAAGATCAATGATGAATGAAAGGAACATACCTCATACATATTGGGTGGAAACAATTCATACAACTGTTCATATCCTTAACAAAACACATCTCAGACCACACAGTGACAAGACTTCTTATGAACTATGGTTTGAAAGACTTGCTTCAATCAAGCATTTTAAAGTCTTTGGGTGTAAATGTTATATTAAGAATAATGATGAAAATATTGACAAATATGATGACAGGGCTAATGAAGGTATCTTCTTGGGTTATGCTAAAAATAGTAAAGGGTACAGATGTTACAATAAGAGGCTGCATAAACTAGTTGATTGTATAGACATAAAAGTTGATGAAGAAGTCCCGGTCAGAAATGTAAACAGTGCTGAACCAATCACAAAATATATAGTTGAATACGAAGATGAACAGGTCCAAGGATTAGAAAGAGAAGAATTTGAATCAGATGAAGATATGAATACTCCGACTGACACAAATCAACAGAAAGAAGCAAAATCACCTCTCAGAATTGTTAAAAAGAATCATCTTGAAAATCAGATAATTGGAGATATAAATAAAGGAGTTCAGACAAGAAGGAAATTGATTAAAGACTCAAAACAATCTCATGTTGCTTTTTTATCTGTGACTGAACCTAAAATTTTTGATGAAGCTAGCCAACATGATGATTATATTAGAGCTATGAATGAAGAGCTTGATTAGATTGAGAAGAACAATACTTGGGAGCTTGTTCCTAGACCTGAAGATAAGAATGTAATAGGTTCCAAATGGGTGTTCAAGAATAAAATGAATGAAAAATGACTAGTTGTTAGAAATAAAGCTAGATTGGTCTATAAAGGGTATGCACAAGTTGAAGGTCATGACTTTGATGAAACTTTTGCACCAGTGGCAATATTGGAAACCATCAGAATGTTCCTTGCATATTCATTCCATAAGAACTTTAAAGTGTATCAGATGGATGTTAAGTCAGCTTTTCTTAATGGAGATCTAGAGGAAGAAGTATATATGGAGCAACCTAAAGGATTCTCATTGACAGATAATATTAATTATGTTTGCAGCTGAAGAAGGCCTTATCTGGACTGAAACAAGAACCACGAGCTTGGTATTATAGACTGGACAAATGTTTACAAGACAAAGGGTTCACGAAAGGTACTGTTGACAACAATCTCTACATTAAGTCTGAAGGTGATAATTTACTAGTTGTTTTGGTTTATGTAGATGATATTATTTTTGGTTCTACTAATGAATCATCTGTTTAGTGGTTTGCTAACTCTATGAAAACAGAGTTTGAGATGTCCATGATAGGAGAACTGTCATATTTTCTTGGTTTACAAGTAAATCAGAGTTCTGCAGGAATATTTATCTCCCAAGAAAAATATTTGAAAGAGATGTTGAAGAAATTTCAGATGGAGGATTCCTCTCCTGTTAGTACACCTATGGTGGTTGGTTGCAATCTCAGTAAAGATGATGTCACCCGATGTTGATCAAAGGACATACCGATCAATGATAGGCAATATTTTGTATTTCACAGCTTCCCGTCTTGATATAATGCAAGCTGTTGGAATGGTAGGTCGCTATCAGTCTGCTCCTAAACAAAGTCATCTGGTAGCTGTCACAAGGATATTCAAATACTTGAAGGGAACAATGAATTATGGTCTGTGGTATCCCAGAAATCAGAATTTTCAATTAACTGCTTATTCAGATGCAGATTGGGCAAATTGTGTGGATGAGAGAAAAAGCACCAGTGGAGGTGCTTTCTTCCTGGGTGACTCGTTGGTAACATGGATTAGTAAGAAGAATGGATCTATTTCCTTATCACTACAGAAGCAGAGTACATTGCTGCTGCTACTTGCTGTACTTAGATTTTGTGGATGATTCAAACTATTGCAGTTTTGAAGGTAAACTATATTGTTCCGATTACAATTCATTGTGATAACACAAGTGCCATTAGTGTCTCCAAGAATCTTGTTCTTCACTCCAAGACTAAATATATCCCAATAAAATACCATTTTCTCAGAGAACAAGTTACAAACAGAGTCATTTAGCTAAATTATATTCCTTCCACAGAACATATAGCTGATATCTTTACTAAACCGTTAGCAATGACCCCTTTTGGATATCTTCGTCAAAAGTTGGGGGTTATAAATTCTTTCGTCTAATCTGCTCAGATGATGAGGGGGGGTACTTATTGTATTTATAAGTTGCTCATAGTTGACAGGGGGAGAATGTACTGCAACAACTCAGGGGGAGCGTGTTTCTTCTTTGACATTGATGTCAAAGGGGGAGAAAGTGTGGTAAATTTCAAGGATGCTACAGTGGTGGTAATTTCAAGGATGCTACAGTGGTATAGTTGCATGTTTTTCAAGGGGTTTCCATCAATGCCAAAGGGGGAGATTGTTAGCATGTTTTTAGACAGAGGCATAGTATGCGTGTTTGTCATTGATGGCGAAGATCAGCACAACCAGATGGCGAAGATCAACACGATCAATAGCGTAGTGATAATGGAAATATTAGCAGTGTAAGATCAGAAGGAGGAAAACAGTCAAAGCACGACAAAGGTTTCATTTCATATTTTTGTAGATCAGGAAATCCAAAGGAAAGAGGTTCGAACTCGTGATATGCAAAATCGCGATAACAATCCTGACCGTTGGAGTCATAGGACACGTGGCAAGCGATTGGAATTTCGTTGACTTGCACATTGGAGGAGTCAACAGAGCATGGTGTGGGAACTCGCGATATGTGAGATCACGAAAATATCTGGACCATCAAATCATCGATATCGTGGACTATTGATCAGGCATGACGAAGGAACGTGAAGTTGCGAAATAGCGATAAGATCTGGACCGTTGATTCAAGAAGGACACGTGGTGAAATCGCGATAATATTTGGACTGTTGGTTCCATAGGACACATGGCGAAAGATCATTGTTTCGCTGACTGGAACGTCAAAGGAGAGAAGTGCTCATTTGATTGGCGAGTGGTCATATCTCATGGTCACATTGTCGAGAGCTAGAGAGCAGAGCTAGAGAAGCCAAGCTCTATTTCGGAGTTTGTGACTTGGAGTATCGAGATCCTTCATCACAGGAATCGCGATATGCGAGATCGCGATGAGATCTAGACCGTTGGATCTTTGGAGATCTCGATTGTTGATCAGGCTCGATAAAGTTCATAAGTTCGCAAAATACGAAGCACCTTTTGGCGCAGCCTGTGGTCACCACCGATGGTCACGTGAGGGGAAGAAGCTAGCGGTGCTAAGCTCCATCTCAGAGTTTCGGCGATCGCAACTTGGAGTGTTGAGACCCTTCATCACAGGAATGCTGAGATGCGAGATCACGAAATTCAAATTCTTTTTAGCGCTCGGTTACAGCTAGTGGGCATATGAGATAAACACGAAATCCTACAGATTTAATCCAACGGTGCTGGTTAATTGGAAACTTGATCGAAGGGTTATTGTCTCACCTCACAGGTAATAGATCAGTTACGATTCAATTAGCAGAACTAAATCATGATTCTTGGACGGTTGGCGATTCAGTTGATGATGTGTTTTCTTGGAGATTCGAGGGGTAACTGAAGCAGTTGGAGTGTATAAAATAAATACGCAGTGATTGTGCGTGGTTCGTTGTTCTGAATGAAAAAATGAGTTGAACTATAAGAAAGGAAAAATTACAGTATGCGCAGTGTGAGACTGACAATATGCGCAGTGTGAGATAAAACTCAGAGATGAGTAATAGACGAGGAATAGACAGAAGTAAGAGTAGAATTAAAGAACAGCTTGAAGCAGAGCAGAATTGCAGAATAGACAGAGGAAGAGAAGAATTGCAGAACAATTAGAAGCAGACAAGATTTATAGAACAAAGAAGAAGTGGTAAGAATCGATTTAAATGTGTTGTTGGTTATTCAATCATTTATTTATAATCAGGGAGGTAGGGTGGTGCTAGGGAGGACTGTGGTCCTCTGATATTCGAGTTGATGCTTGAATATTGGGAGTTGTAACTTCCATCTAGTTGTGGCTAGAAAACAGGGTGGCAGGGTGGTTCTCAGGAAAACACAAAGTTTTTTGTATACAAGTTGGTGCTTGTATGAATCCAGTTGGTGCTGGAATATTTAGGGAGTTGGTGCTTCCTTCTAGTGGGTGCTAGAGAAACCAAAGAGTTGGTGCTCTCAAAAAGTTGGAGCTTGTAAAACAGAGGTAGTAGCCTCACTTTGAGTTGGTGCTCAAACATAGATGATGTACAAAACTTAAAAGACGGCCTATCATTTCGAAGAAGAAGAGGTTTTCTCCCTTTATGGGTTTCCTCGTGAAAATTTGTCTCTGTGTATATCTTATGTGTGACTGATGCTCATTATTTATGTTTTCCATATGTTGTATAATATCAATGATCACTTGAAGAAAGATTAAGAATGGTTTAATAGACTTAAAATTGTTTAAGCACAATAACCACTGATTCACCCCCCCTCTCAGTTGTCTTAGTAATTTCAACACCTTGATGCATTTGGTCAACACCAAACTAGATGTATGTTTTGCAGTGAACACCTTGAGTCAGTTCATGGTGGAGCTGAGGCAGGAGCATTGGGTAGCAACAAAACATGTGCTCAGATACTTGGGGGGCATAGTGGAGTATGGGTTGATATATATTGGATATGGTGAGGTGAAGTTGTAGGGGTATACAGACTCATATTGAGTAGTCAATGTATCAGATAGGAAAATAACCTTGGGGTGTTGCTCCAACTTGGGATCAACGATGATATCCTGATTGAGCAGGAATCAAACTTCCGTGGCACTCAACTTAGCAGAGGTAGATTATATGGCAGCGAGTACATCTAGTTGTGAGGCCATTTGATTTTGCAAGTTGCTTGCAAGTTTATTCGATCAAGAGTTGGATCCCACATTGATTTATTGTGATAATCAAAGTTGTATCAAAGTCTATGAGAATCTAGTGTTTCATGACAGGTCCAAGCACATTGAGATCATATATCATTTCATTCGAGACAAGATTCATAAGGGAATAATGAAGCTCCAGTATATTCCCACCGATCAACATGTAACTGATATCTTGACCAAGCCCTTAGTAAAAGAGAAGTTTGAATCATTTAGAGACAAACTTGGATTGGTGCAGAATTCCTTTCTTGCTAAGAGGGAGAGTTGAGAAATGTAGTTCGAGTAGAAACTTCTTGCACAAGTTAGGTGTGATTGCGTGAGAAGTGGTTTGAGACAACTTCTAGTGACCACTTAGTAAAGGTGGGAAATGATACCATCTTGTAATTTCACTTATTAAATAAAAGTGAAATTTTAATTTCCCTAGATCTCTTAAATCTTAGAAATCTAAATGAAATATTCTAGAGATTCTAGAATATTAGTGAGTTAGATTTGATCTAATCTTAGTCGTACACCTCATTGTTGAGTTAAGGTGGTTGCGATGATTAAGGATATTAGTTGAGATTAGTTGCTAAGATATGGGCGATTAGTTGCTTAGATTGAGGAAATTAGTTATCTCACTCAAAGCATAAATAGGATAAGATGAAAGAAGTTTTAGACACCAAGGAAGAGAAAGGAGGAGGCCAAGGAAGGGGAACAAGCATCGTAATAGAAGGAAGATCAATGGCATGTAGTTTTTAGATCTGATTAGCATTTTGTAGTATATTCATACAATTGTATGGATATATCCGTACGGTCATACAGACGAGATTGTACAATAGTTCCTTAGATCTGTTTCAATGGTTTTCTCATTCTGTAGGATGAAAACCTCAGTTTTGAGGTGTCCTTGTAAGTTTTGATAATTAATGATAAGATGGTTTGAATGAAGGAAATTCTTGTGTACTTGAAAAGTTATTTTTCTTATGCTATTTATATTTTCCATCTATGTGTGATTGTTGCATTTTCAAAATTTTAATTCCGTTATTAAATTAATTCAAGTTATGAGTTATTTAATAAAGAAACATAGGACAACAGTCACCTAGGGATAGAAAATTTACAAGCACCATATGTGGATCTATTGTATGACTCATTATATAGTGGCACCATGTTGCTTGAGATATCTATATTGAGACCAACACCTTCCAAAGGTATTGATTGATTGGTAAGAGACTTGGAAAATATTTATATTCTTAGAGAATTTTCCCTCCCAATGACTCGACCACTGTGTGCACTCTCAGAGTATGATGAATCTTTGGAGTCTAAGGAATCTTTCACATATGACGGATTTTTGGATGGTTGAATTACAATTCATCTTTTCCTGGATGAGACTTTGAGAACTGGATGATTCTATGTGTACTATATAGGACCTATGGGGTTTGCAACAATGAAAGGGGAAAAAGTCAAACAATCAAAGGTAGTCCATCATATCAATAATGTTCCATTATAATACTTCATCTATGTCTCTTAAGTCCTTTGGATTTGAAACAACCATACACCACTAAGAATTCATAGTAAAGCTACAAAGAGAATCTCCTTTTGCCTATGAATTCTTTGCTCTATTAAAAGGTGACATATCACAATTTAATGAAAATATTCTGGCACATTAGGTTTTGATCAAGGTCTATTGTGCACACATCTTCTAGTTAAAACCCTTTGATGTTTTTTCGAATTCAAGCACAAATTATATTAGAGTCAAAATTTGAAGAACTATTACTAATTTCGTGCAAATCACGTAGAGATATTAATCACATTACTGGTCATCATAAAAATCCTTATCTTAAATTCATAAACTACAACCTTAATTTATTAAATTATATACATTCATTTTGACATGTGAAATTAAAGTACTAGGAAAGATGGTTGGAGCTTGATCTAGAATATGTAAATAATAAGTGCAATAAGCTTGAGAATGTAAACATGCATATGCTATTTTTTTACCAAATGTTATAACCTAATTAATATAATTATGAACTTTCATCTTAATTAAATCATGTATGAACCAATATGTAAATAATAAGTGCAATAAGCTTGAGAATGTAGACATGCATATGCTATTTTTTTACCAAATATTATAACCTAATTAATCACTTTCATCTTATTTAAAGCATGTATGAACCAATACACCGCTTCAAGCTCATATTGGATAAATAACTACTTGATGTTGAATCAAAACTTTTCTCTCCTTTGCATAAGAAACAATACAAATAAAATATTTTTTTTTCATGGATGGTTTTTCAGGGTATAATCAAACTCAAATATGGCAACAAGATCAGTATAAGACCATAAAATATTTACGAGTGGACATTATAAGTCTTTTAATAATATATATATATATATATATATATATTTTCACAATAAGACACTTATGAAATTCATATTATTACTAAATGAACTTATGAAATTCATATTATTACTAAATGAACTTATTGAACCAAACTTTGAATCAAATGCTGACGATTAATTAGATGAACCCACTATTGTTTATAGAATCTCACAATAATATTGAAAACTAGTTAACTAAAGCTCATATTATTACTAAATGAACTTATTGAACCAAACTTTGAATCAAATGCTGACGATTAATTAGATGAACCCACTATTGTTTATAGAATCTCACAATAATATTGAAAACTAGTTAACTAAAGCTCATATTGGACAAGGAACTACTTGATGTTGAATCAAAACTTCTCTCTCCTTTGCATAAGAAATAATACAAATAAAACACTTACGAGTGGACATTATAAGTCTTTTAATAAAAATATTTTATTTTTTTCACAATAAGACGCTTATGAAATTCACATTATTACTCAATGAACTTATTGAACCAAACTTTGAATCAAATGATGATGATTAATTAAATGAACCAAATATTTTATTTTTTTCACAATAAGACGCTTATGAAATTCACATTATTACTCAATAAACTTATTGAACCAAACTTTGAATCAAATGATGATGATTAATTAAATGAACCCACTATTGTTTATATAATCTCACAATAATATTGAAAACTAGTTAATTAAAATAATAAAAGGGGGTTATTATATGGGTGAGGGTCTATAGTGTTGAAGGATAGGTTTATAAGGATTGAGGGACATTTCTAGGTTAGGCATTGTAGGTGTTACAAACCCACTACTATTTATAGAATCTCACAATAGTATTGAAAACTAGTTAATTAAAATAATAAAAGGGGGTTATTATATGAGTGAGGGTCTATAGTGTTGAGGGATAGGTTTATAAGGATTGAGGGACATTTCTAGGTAGATATTGTAGGTGTTACATAATAGAGTGATTAAGGGTTTCAAGGTTTATATGTTATGGTGATTAAGATGGATTTATACTAGTTAAAGGTATACAACAATGGATATGATTCAAAATGGGAGGTTATATTTATTGAATCAATATATTTGTTTTATTCATTTTTCAATCATGTGGGTAGCATAGGAATTATAAAATTATTGCTTAGATTTGTATGAAATTCACATAGGTGGCACAATTCAATGTCTGCTATAAAGAAATAAGTATAAAACTCATTATGATTAGGCATGCAACAAATTTTTTGCCTTAAATGAAATCAAATCCAAATGGGAAAATAAATTGCAATCTTTTAAAGTTGAAGTGATGTACTGAGAGAATTATTATCTTTTTGTTTTCATTGATAATAATTTAGGTTAGGGGTTGCTTGTCAATTATTTTAGTATTATGTTGATTATGAAAAAAACAAAGCCACACCTTTAAGATATTAAAAAAGCACAAGCAATACATAAGAGTTGAAAGGGGCCTTCCAAATGACATGTTGATGGGGGTGATGAAATCCACTAGCAAGGCAAAGTCAAGGGAATGTATGAGATAATAGTTATAGAAAGCTATTCCCAAGGTGGTGAAATCCAAGGTGGCTCTTACTATCTATTTTGGGTGTCCTTGCAATCCAACTAGAAAGCCACTTGGTGGTAAACCTATGATTAGCCACTAAGATAGCTCTTTGCAACTTGTGGATAAGTTGTTATTGGCCTCACGAGTTAGGAAACAAACATATTTGAATGAATTTGGAGTCATGCAAATCCATTAGTCCAACCTAAGCACGAACACCAAAAATATGGTGCATCCATTGTACTGGCAAAACACATTCACTATCAAGGACTTTTAAGCTCTCTATGACAATATCTATATTTCAAAAATTTTCAACCTTGGAGTGTTATTTGGATGTCAAACTTCAAGGTTTTAATATAATCTAACATATTTTGTAACTTTTGTATGCAAAGAGTGAAAAAATATAGTTGAATATAAAAAATTATTTGAAAGGGAATGATAAAAATGATAAATTCCTAGTTGTAATTGTACTCGTATTTCATCAATCCTTTAAATTGGTTATATTATAAGCAAATAAACAATTGATAAAACAATACAAATATATCTTCATGAAATTATAATGTAGACATAGTTCAATGTGTTACATATGTTGGGGTCACTTATGCAGGTAGGTGAATTAAGGGACGGGTCACCTCACAATTTATAAATTAATAAATCTTAGAAAATATTTAAATAAGAGCTTAAATTAATTAATAAATACTATTTATTTAATTATTGTACACCTCCATATACTAATAACTCAACTCATTGCACTAGTTGATTTTAATGCAGTACTAAAAAAATTACCGAATCTACACAATGTAATAGTTTCAATCTTTATCGAACTAAAAAATCAAGTGATTTTAATAATTAAAATTGAAAAGAGAGGACCACATTTCCCAAAGGTCACTTCCTTAAAATAAGAACTAAAAGGTGAAAATGTAAATAGGAATACCATATATATAAATTATTGTCTTTACTTTGGATAATAAAAATAACAAAATATTGAAAAGGGAGAAGGGGTGCACTTAGAGTAGTCCATATAGATAAATATGCCTAGAGTGACTAACTACTCACATGTGCATGCACCATGCAACATCATCATCTAAGTCATACATTCATCATCATAGTTATCCTATATCACATTGCCTTCAATTAATAACATATTTTCTCAGGAGAAATAACAAAAAAATAAATTAGTTACCACATGTCATTCCCTATAACCCTGGTTTTATATTTGTTGTGCCTCAATGCTCATTTCACACTTTGAATTTTCAAATTCCATTTATTATACCATTGGGAATTATTTCTAACAATAGGTGAGGTGATTTTTCAATGCTTGGTATTTACCAAATTTAGTATTTACGTTTTTTTTTTTTCAGATGAGTCCATCATGAGGTGTTATTCCATTGTTTGTATTTGATTTTATAATAAATAAAATTGAAAAGTGAGGACCCATTTCCCAAGGTTAATTCCCTCAAATAAGAATAAAAAAGGGGAAGGGGTTCACCTATAATAATCCATATCAATAAATATGCATGGACTAACTCACTGTGCCTATTTGCATGCATGCATCATTGACCATCATCATCCATGTCATACATGTTGGAGAAGCTACCATAGAATGGAAAATGGGATAACATGGTGATGCAACATGCTAGTTCTTCAATGGAAACCTAGTTACTTTGTTTACATATGTGATAAGTTTACCATTGTTATTGATCTAATTTCATATTTTCTGCTACATTTGGGACTTCATGCCCCTGCCATTCCCTGTACCCTTCTTTTGTGTCTGTTATGCTTTAAGACTAATTAGATTCCATTTTTTCTTGTATTGTAAATTATTTCTAAGGTGAGGTGCATGTTGCATGGGTTAGGTTCATAATGGGAAGATGCAATCCAACTCCCTTTCCCTATTTCTCTACACTTCATTAGAAATATAGTTAAGAATATTAGGATTAAAAATATGGTTAGGGATATCATAGTTGTTGAAATATTGTAACGATAAAGAATATTCTACTTATTATTGAGCTATTATCTTATATATCAATCCCCTTTTGTGGATTGATCATGTCGGGCTTTGTATAAGACCAAATTCCCTTTTGTGGATTGGTCAAACCCTAATTATATGCTGCTAATTAAGAAGTCAACCCCCAGGCCCAATTAAAGTGGCTTTAGCCGCTAAGTGAATAAGTCATCCCTGCTTGATGAAGAGACACCACCCTAGCACTTGCTAGCCAATATAAATAAGAGTGGAAGATGCCTCATTAGCTCACTCACTCAAGTCACCCATCTAGTGCACAAGTTTGAAGGAAGCTGCAGTTGCCAGTTGTCGGAAGAAGGAAGAGAGAGGTGCATTGCTCAATGTTGGATATTCTCTTTTTTTTGGTTTATTATATTGGCATTGTATTGGAAATCTATATTAAGGAAGTTTTTGTTGGGTTTTCTCCCCCATGAGGGTTTCCCAGGATAAATGTTGTGTACCTTGTGATTGTGTATCTTTCAGTGATCCTGCTTATGCTATTATTGTCTAGTAAATTGAAAAGAACTTAATAGCAACTCTAAATTTAACATGGTTTCAAAGCTTGATTGAATAGAGAACCTTTCACTAGGTTACCAAAAATGTCACTGTTTTCATACAAGAAAATTAGGTTTTTTTTGTTGGAAGATAATTTCAGCATAAAAACTATCTAAGGAAGTGCACCCTAGCCTAGCGAACTCATTGGCAACTTGAGCACATATTTTTAGTGGCTAGAGCCTCCAGAAAGTGAAACTGTAGTTTCTCACTGGTACCCAAAAACCAAGAAACCAGAACCAGTACTAGACGTACCAGTCCAGATTTGCGCATGCCCAATTTCAAGGGGTAAAATTTGGATTTTCAAAAAACAGACTATACCAGGCTACTCGCCTCAGCCAAGCGCACCTCCTGGTAAGTTCAGATTTAATTTCTGAGCACTTTCAATTTTTGGTCATTTTCCTAGCTTTAGGTCAAGATTTATGCAAGCACTAAGCTTGTTGACAAGTTAGAAGGCATGGATAACTTCCGTGCATGGAAGTATAGGATTTCACTCATTCTTGAAGAGAATGACCTTGCAAGATTCATCAAGGAAAATGTACCAGAACTCGCAGATGCTACAACTAACACAAAGTACCCAAAGGATATGGTTAGGGCCAAAAGAATCATTGCAGACTCTATTAAAGACCACTTGATCCCTCAAGTGTCCTCTAATAATATTCCAAAACAAATGTTTGATGCCCTAAATAGAATGTATGAAGGAAGGAACATTAACCGAAAGATGAACTTGAGAACCTAACTCAAGAATACACATATGGAAAAAGGAGAAATTGTTCGTGACTATTTCTCTAGGGTTTCTCAATTCAAGGAACAACTAGAAGCAATTGAAGATAACCTAGATAAATATGAACTCATAATGGCAAATCTTAATGCTCTCACAAGACCTTGGGATGTCTTCATCCAAACTATTTGTGCAAGAAAGGAAAAAACTCCAATTTGATAGTCTTTGGTAAGAATTTGTTCAAGAAGAAGTAAGAGTAGCTAACCAAGAAGCAGTACTACTAAGGGATGAAGATCAAGCCCTAACTGCTCATGCTAAAGGAGGAAAGAGAAGGTCTTACTACAAGAAGGAGACCCACCAACCTAAGGAATCTCACTCCCCAAAGAGATTCATCCATAAAGAATCTCACCCTCCAAGGAGATTCCAAAAGTTTCAGAAAGGTCAAAGAAGAGAAAATGATTTCTTCTCTTATCAATGTTACCATTGTGACAATATGGGACATATTGCAAAGAATTGTCCATCTAGAAGAGAAGAATACAAGAAGAGAAATAACAAAATACACCATGCCCATGTAATTGAAGATGATGAGCCACCCACAAACATGATCAAAGAAAATATTGAAGACTATGTCTTATTCTTTGCCCTCTCAGGATCAATGTCACCTGGAGAGGATACTTGGCACATAGATATTGGTGCTTCTAAGAACATGAAAGGTTAGAGAGACATCCTCTCTATCCTTACAGAGAATAACTTTCCCCAGAAAGTCACACTTGAAGATGATTACCGGTACCACATCAAAAGAGTGGGAGAGTACACCTACAAACTTGATTAAGGGACCCCAATGAAGATGAAGGATGTACTATATGTACCCAGTTTGATGAAGAATTTGCTTTATATCTCACCTTTAGATAAGAAAGGCTTCAGGGTTGCATTCATAGATGGTGAAGTCCTTATGTGTCTTAAAGGAAAAACCATAGAAGATGTAATTTTATTGGAACGGAATAAGGTGGCCTATACAAGTTAAAAGGTCACTCAGATGCAACCTTAACTCAGTCCATTGAGAGTCCGTGTGAACTTTGGCATAGAATACTAGCTCACATAAACTACAAGGCCTTACCATATGTGAGCAAGGAAATTACAAATCTACCAAATTTCAAGGTTGATCATGAAGGTGTGTGCAAGGGATGTGCACAAGGAAAGAACATAAAGAATCATGTCCCAAAGAGCGACAGTAAAGCATAAGGAATCTTGGATATCATCCACTCAGATGTATGTGGCCCAATGTCGTTAACCTCTCTTAGTGGGTATGTATACTATGTATCATTTATTGATGACTATTCTCGCAAGACTTGGGTTTACTTCTTGAAATCAAAAGATGAAGTGTTTGGAAAATTCAAGGAATTCAAAGCCTTGATAGAGAATCTCTATGAAAGAAAAATCAAGATACTCAGGTCAGATAATGGAGGAGAATACACCTCAAAAGACTTTGTAACCTTTTGCATAGATGTCAGGATTAAGAGGGAGCTCACCACTCCCTATAATACTCAACAAAATGGTGTAGCAGAAAGAAAGAATATAACTATAATGGAAGCAATGAAGAGTATGATCCACGACCATGATCTTCCAATGCACTTATGGGCAGAAGCAACAAGAACAATAGTGTATGTACAAAACAGATCATCCCATAGTGCACTTGGGTTCAAAACCCCGAAGAAGTGTTCTCCGGAAAGAAGCCAAAAGTAATCCATCTCAAGATATTTAGTTGTCTGGTGTTTGTACACATTCCGAAAGAGAAGAGAACCAAGTTGGACCCTTCAGGAAAGAAGGGAATATTTGTTGGATACTGTGAGGTCTCTAAGGCCCTCAAAATTTACATATCAGGTTACCATCATATTGAGATCAACAAAGATGTAACCTTTGATGAAGATGCAACACTCAAGAAATCAAAGAGATGTCAGCTTGAAGAAGTATATGAAGAAGAGCCGGTATCTTCCAGAGTTGCAGAACCAGTGAGGGAAGTCACAACTTCCCCTGATGATGAGATTCATGAAGATCATGACATGATAGAATCTCAAGAACCTCCCCAAATGACGATCTCTCAGAAGAGAAAGCCAACTTGGGCAAGGGAAATTATTTAAGATGGAGAGAAGTATGGTGCCCCAGAAGGAACCATGAGACAAGTCAAGAAACCTAAGCCATTCTCCAACTATATGGCTTTGATGTGTGATCTCATAGAGAAGGAGCCTACTTGCTTTGAAGAATCCATTCAAAAGAAAGAATGGGAAGATGCCATGAAAAAATAATACCAATCCATCATAAAGAATGATGTATGGGAAATAGTTCCCAAACCGAAGAACAAAGTTGTGGTATATTCCAAATGGTTATATAAGATAAAATATGCTACTGATGGAAGTATTGAAAAACATAAAGCAAGGTTTGTAGCTTGTGACTTTTCTCAAAATGAAGGCATTCACTATGAAGAGACGTTTTCTCCTGTAGCTAGATACACTTCGATCAGAACCATCATAGCTCTTGTAGCTAAGATGAAGTGGAAGTTACACCAGATGGATGTGAAAACAACCTTCTTAAATGGTGTCATTGAAGAATAAGTGTATATAGAACAACCTCAAGGGTTTGAAGTTGAAGACAAAAAAACTCATGTCTCTGGGTTGAAGAAGGCTTTGTACCGATCGACGAAAGCTCCTAGAGCTTGGTATGGAAGAATTGATAGTTTCCTAACAAGCTTGGGCTTTACCAAGAGTAAATTTGATTCTAACCTTTATTTCAAGGTTATGAATGATGAGCCAGTTATATTACTTATGTATGTGGATGACTTATTCTTAATTGGAGAAGAAAATCTCATCACTGATTGTAAGAAGAAGCTCGATGCAGAATTTGAGATGAAAGACCTAGGCCTAATACATTATTTCTTAGGTCTTGAGGTCTGGTAGATCCCAAAGAAGATCTTCCTTAACCAAGCGAAGTATGCAATTGAAATAATGAAGAGGTTTGATATGTTGGAGTGTAAATCCATGAACACACCCATGGAAACAAAGTTGAAGCTCATGGTTGACACTTCGCCAGAATTGGTTAATGCTACATTGTACATATAGATCATTGGATCGTTGATGTATCTGACGAATACCAGCCCAGATATATGTTTTGCTATGAACACCTTGAGTCAGTATTTGGTAGAGCCCATACGTGTTCACCTTGTTGCTGCAAAACATGTGATAAGATACCTTAAGGGTATGTTGGACTTTGGTCTCTGTTATAATGGAGATCATGACTTCAGACTAATTGGTTATATCGATTCATATTGGGCTGGAAGTGTTTTTGACAGAAAGAGCACTTAAGGATGTTGTTTCAATCCGGGGTCAGCCATGACTTCATGGCAGAGTAGGAATCAATATAGTATTCCTCTCAGCACAACATAAGCGGAATACATTGCTTCATGTTCCACCAGTTGTGAAGCCATGTGGCTTCGGAAGTTGTTGACATGTCTATTTGATATAGAGATGGAAGCAATTGTGATTCTATGCAACAACCAAAGTTGCATAAAGATGACAGAGAACCCTATGTTCCATGACAAGTCGAAGCACATAAAATCTGGTATCACTACATTCGTGATATGGTGCAGAGGGGAGCCCTAAATCTCCAATATATTGGCACATATGAGCAGGTTGCTGATTTGTTGACCAAGCCTTTTTCTCGTGTAAAGTTTGAGCACTTCCGAGAGAAGCTTGGTATAGTCCGAAAGGACCTCCCTCGAAAGGGGGAGTGATGCTGATGATACTATGGTATCCTGACCAATAACGGGTAGCTCAATTAGGATTTTATATCTTAGGGGACTGATCATCCCTTGACAGATCCCGAAGGTCCAGTAAGGACGGTTTGTCAGAGTACCTGTGCATGTATATGCTAGTTGTGGTTAGTAGTCGTAGCTACGTTAGGATTTTTATAATCCTAGGGAATCTTATGATTCCTGGGTAGATCCCAAAGTTACGATAAGGATGGTTTGTCAGAGTACCACATGGTAGCTCTGTTAGGATTTTATATCCTAGGGAATCTTATGATTCATGGGAAGATCCCTAGGGACTGTCAGAGTACCACACAATGTTTTTGATACACCCACGCCATCTTATTGCCCCATGATGATGATGATATTGTTGCTCCAGCCTCATGCTGTGATGTTTTTGCTCCAACCTCGTACTGTGATGTTGTTGCTCCAACCTCGTGTTATAGGATAAATCCGTGAGTGCGGACACAAACCGATCTCCCTAGATCCACCTGGATCTAGAACAAAACAGGACAGAATAATACACTTTCCCTAGATCTAAATTATTGAATGAACCAAGAAATGAGGATCATGGACATACCTTATGAACACTTTCCTTAGATCTCTGTTGTTCCAAGATTTGCTCCAATTCTCTCGTCCCGTCCAGATCACAACAGAATGAACCAATCGAAGTAAAGGCAGATTAATATATTCAATAACTAGTCTATACATATGATCAAGGAGTTATGTAATAAAGTGACATCATCTTTATGGGAAAGGGACATATTGCTGTATTGAATTAATTGAAAGTGAAACTTACAACCTGAGCCTTGATGTCATAGGTATCCTTTCGATGGATCCTAGCTCTAACACACACACTTGCTCATGCATGAAGAAAATCAACCACTTGTGATGACCTTGCTGTTGTCTCTTGCTGCTGTAGCATCAATCCTCCATACAGTCTTGCACTAATTCTATAATCAATCTCTAGCTAGCTTGCTACTTGTTTGCTTAACCCTTTCCATGAGCAATCTCCTTAATATATAGGAGAAGATAGATTAGTTACTTAGATAGGGAATGATACCAAGATATCTGGAATGCCAGCACCTGAATAACCATTCGAAAGCCAACTCACCCTTCTAGAAGATTCCCTTATAGAAGGTTCGAGATTCTTATATTTTTCCCCTTTAAGAACATGTTCGCACCCTAACAATGAGTACAGTGCGAGAAGTTCGCACCCCAGCTTAAAGCAGCCTGCGAGAAACAGGCATTCTCGCAGGCAGATATATAGGTAGCCTGTGAACATCCTTAAAAACATGATTTCTGGAAGCAGACAAATGTAACTTCTCTCAGGAAAGTGTTCTTAGTAAAGAGTTTGATTTTCCATCATCATAACATCATCATGACATCATCATAAGGACCAAATTTGTGGATAACAGAATGCCCCCCAAAGTCTGAGAGCGGAACCAGTGACAGTCGATAGACTTTGTAAGTTGTATGTGTGTGTCAAGAACCAGAAGCACATCTAATCGGAAACCTGCAAACATCCAAGCATCAACAGAATATCATGTATACCAATTCTCGAGGTAGGCATTCCTATACTCAGATCATAGACTGATGACATCATAAACAAAGGTCATGGCCACCAATCATACACTGTGGATCCATGCCGTCACTATATAGCACAACCACCTGAATACACTGTGGATCTGTGTGACAAATGTTCAATCAAAACGTCATAGCCACGAAACATACACAGTGGATCTATGTGTCGCAAATTATACATACTCCATCGCAACCTGGACCATAATAACAAAATCCAGGGTCTTCAATCTCATCGCCCAAAGTACAAATCTAACCATGTGATTACATGTGTCGAAGTCGAACATGGTAGAAACCACTTGATTACCGGTCATTGATGTAACCGTTAACAAGTGCGAGGGAAATCACCATTGATGCCAATGAATCCCAAGGTACTATAGTACAATCCATCGACTGTGAATAAATGAGTTGATGTCGAACACTCGACGGAATCTCTCGATCAGGGGTCAATGATATAAACCCGTTGTCGAAAGCGAGAAACTTGCCATTGAGGCATGCAAGCTTCAAGGTACCAAATAATTTCTAAGTCTTGATTTCGGATAATGTGCTGAAGTCGACAGAACAAGACTCGTCACAGGAGGGACTTGATGTATCCCACATCAGTGACACGAAATGAGTAACAGAGTTTGAAAACGAAACAGAGTATATGACAATTGGACTTTGGACACAGGGAAGGCCGACACAGAGTGAAAGTATAACTGCAGATGGCCGACTCAATATAGGTTTGGATTGCTCTTGAACATATGGATGACACGACCAATGATTTCGCAGCATTGACTCAAAGACGACACATGGAAAGACCTTATTATTGAATCGAATGAGAGACAAATGGATTTCCCAAACCGGCTTCAAATGATGAATAGGGGGTGTCATGTTCAAGAGCGACACTTACTGCCAATTAACACAAAGATGAAACATATCCCTTTCCCAAATTTTCCCCCACCA
>ML806729.1:241546-267566 GCA_009831015.1 Picea engelmannii
TTCAGAAGGATTTAATCGTCCAACAGGTCGTTCACCACGACGAATGCGATAGTCCTCTATAGTATGGGTTATTCGAAAATCAGCAAGAGGATCAGTGGATTCTACTTGTGGAGGTGGTGTAAAAACTTCTGGGACGTCACTTACATCCACGTGTGGTAGAGGAACAAGGGGAATTTCACCCGGACGAGGAGAGTCCTCAGGGGTACCCTCAGGTGTTTCCGTATGCAAAGGTTGTGAAGATTCCGGATGTTCTGGGGACAAACCTTGCATCTTACGTGAACGTCGTGGGGGAGCAATTGTAAAAAAGTAACCAACTCCCCAACAAAAACCCTATAGTCAACTTCGAGAAACAAACAACACACCCTAGTAACAAAATCTAGAAGCAATCACCAAGCAAACAATACCTTCCAATATCGAAGCCACTAGTTGGTGATGAAATCCAACGTCGCAACAACGAGACTAGAAGGGGCGGGGCTAAGACGGAAAAGTTATGTTGACGACCTTCTTAACAGACTTACGCCCTGGTGAAAGCTCCCACACATAATCGTGGGTATACCCTCCAAGGAGCCCGAGTGAGTTTGATCAACGTCAATTCCAGGTATCGTGAAGACTTTCCCCTCCATAGTCACCTTGGGTAAGAACCTAGAGATATAAGCCACTAAGGTCACCACAAACAACAATACAACCTGGGGAAACAGTCGTCAGTCCGATCCACACTCAAAGGCAGGGTATCTAGCCCGAAATCAACTCAAAGGCTTCCACTCATAATTGTGGGTATACCTCGGAGTGACCCCCGTAATACGTGCAATCTCTACACTGATGCCAACAAAGCAGGGTTAGTAACTCTGCCAACACCAATGCGACCTAATGCTTGACCCTTGTGTTAGAAGGGCTTCTCAGGACAATATGCTACCAATGGAATTCAACACTCCCTAACTCAAGACACTATTGTTTGTTTTTGAGCTTTTGGAGAGTGTGTCTCTCTTCCTACTCCAAAGCACTAGCCTAGCTAAATGTTGGTGTAAAAGAGCCCTAGAAAAGAGTTACTAGATCAATTTTAATATTACGTAATGTTTTTACAGGCTGTTGTTTACTCAAAGGTAACATAAATGAAACTCATGATGTGTGACTCTAACCCAAATAATGCAAGGACATGATGAAATATAATTCTTTTCATTCGATGAATCCTAGTTATGGGAGAGAGAGAACAATTTCCAAATCAATCTCAAGACTACAATGCAAATGCAATATTCAATTTCCTTTCATATGCCAATGTAAACAATCATATATCAATGAACAATTTCCATATGTCTTTTCAAACAAACTCTAAAAACTTGATTTTCAATGTTTTTGAAAAGGCAAAAACAAACTCTTGAAAGAAAACTTGTCATTCACTTTCCAAGAAGAACTCTAATTAATGAGAAAATAAAATCAAACCATCAGTAATCAAACTATGACAACCCAACCAAAACTTTCAACGAAAGTAAAGACAAAAGCAAACCAAGGATTTCCTCAATGCAAATGAAAAAATGTCCTTTCGAACCCACAAGCAAACGAGAAACACCAAATTATCAACTCGCAACCAATCACTGGTTCTTAGCCGGCTCAACACACTCAACTCTAGAAATCAGAGAGAATGAAAATGCCAAAAAGGGCCAAGAAATGAAAGCCAAGCTATACAGGCAAGCAACAACCTAGAAACCCTAGATCAGTTCCAGCAAGCCAACTAAAGCAAAAGATATGTAAGTCACTGATTCAGTAAGCCAAAGAGGTGTAAATCTACATATAAGAGCAATTGACAGAGTCAAAACTTGAAATCAAAAATTTCAAAAAATATGTTCGCAGGCCAGGGTGGAACACAGTGCGAGAAACTAGTGTTCTCGCAGGCCACTTTGATGCAAAGTGCGAACTATTCGCACTGAAATATATATGCAGAGTATGAACTTGCAAGGTTCTCGCAGGCTTTCAATGGAAACAGTGCGAGAATCCCTGGAACTAATGAAAATTTTGAAAGAGCAAGCAAAATTCAACCTGGCTTATAGACCCAGAAGGTCTCTCAGGGTATCCTGAGGACTCAGAGACTGACAAATCAAAAGAAAAATGCAAACAGAGCAAATGGCCACAGAAAATTCAAAAACCATAAAGAAAAAGGGAATAGATCCCCAGTGGAGTCGCTAATTTTGTTATAGGATAAATCCGTGAGTGCGGACACAAACCGATCTCCCTAGATCCACCTGGATCTAGAAAAAAACAGGACATAATAATACACTTTCCCTAGATCTAAATTATTGAATGAACCGAGAAATGAGGATCATGGACATACCTTATGAACGCTTTCCTTAGATCTCTGTTGTTCCAAGCTTTTCTCCAATGCTCTCGTCCCGTCCAGATCACAACAGAATGAACCAATCGAAGTAAAGGCAGATTAATATATTCAATAACTAGTCTATACATATGATCAAGGAGTTATGTAATAAAGTGACATCATCTTTATGGGAAAGGGACATATTGCTGTATTGAATTAATTGAAAGTGAAACTTACAACCTGAGCCTTGATGTCATAGGTCTCCTTTCGATGGCTCCTAGCTCTGACACACACACTTGCTCATGCATGAGGAAAATCAACCACTTGTGATGACCTTGTTGTTGTCTCTTGCTGCTGTAGCATCAATCCTCCATACAGTCTTGCACTAATTCTATAATCAATCTCTAGCTAGCTTGCTTCTTGTTTGCTTAACCCTTTCCATGAGCAATCTCCTTAATATATAGGAGAAGATAGATTAGTTACTTAGATAGGGAATGATCCCAAGATATCTGGAATGCCAACACCTGAATAACCATTCGAAAGCCAACTCACCCTTCTAGAAGATTCCCTTCTAGAAGGTTCGAGATTCTTATCTTTTTCCCCTTTAAGAACATGTTCTCACCCTAACAATGAGTACAGTGTGAGAAGTTCGCACCCCAACTTAAAGCAGCCTGTGAGAAACATGCATTCTCGCAGGCAGATATATAGGTAGCCTGCGAACATCCTTAAAAACATGATTTCTGGAAGCAGACAAATGTAACTTCTCTCAGGAAAGTGTTCTTAGTAAAGAGTTTGATTTTCCATCATCATAACATCATCATGACATCATCATAAGGACCAAATTTGTGGATAACACCTCGTGCTGTGATATTGTTTCTCCAACCTCATGCTGTGATGATATTGCTCCAACCTCGTGTTGTTGATGATGATGTTGTTGATGTTGTTGTTATAGATTTTATGCTAACTGATGTTGATGTTTCAGGTTCTAGCTTCATGCTATGAACGATGATGATGATGTTGTTCCAACTCCATACTATGAACGATGATGATGATGCCATTCCAGCTCCATGCTGTGAATGATGATGATGATGATACTCCAACTCCATGTTGTGAATGATGATGAGAAAAACTTCCGATGATTTATAGATATGCCAGTCAGTGTTCTATATGATGTTGATGTTTCTGCCCTCTCTCTCTCCTGATGATGTTGTAGAATACCCTTCTTGTTAAGGGGGAGTGTTGAAATATTGTAACTGCAAAGAATATTCTACTTATTATTGAGCCATTATATTATATATCAATCCCCTTTTGTTGATTGATCATTTCGGGCTTTGTATAATACCAAATCCCCTTTTGTGGATTGGTCAAACTCGAATTATATGATGCTAATTAAGAAGTCTCCCCCCGGGCCTAATTAAAGTGGCTTTAGCCACTAAGTGAAGACATCGACCCTGCTTGATGAAGAGACACCACCCTAGCGCTTTCCAGCCTATATAAATAAGAGTGGAAGGTGCCTCATTAGCTCACTCACGCAAGTCACTCATCTAGTGCGCAAGTTTGAAGGAAGCTGCAGTTGCTAGTTTCCAGAAGAAGGAAGAGAGAGGCACGTTGCTCAGTGTTCGATATTCTCTTATGTTTGGTTTATTATATTGACATTGTATTGACAATCTATATTAATGGAGTTTTTTTTGGGTTTTATCCCCCATGAGGGTTTCCCAGGATAAATGTTGTGTACCTTGTGATTGTGTTTCTTTCAGTGATCCTGCTTATGCTATTATTGTCTAGTAAATTAAAAAGAACTTAATAGAAGATCTAAATTTCACAATAGATTTTGAATATCAAAGATTCTATGCTTTCGCCTTCAAATGGACAAGACCTCTATGTACAAGAGTATGCTCCTGAGAATTATTGCTAACAATGGGCAAGGTGATTTTTCGATGTTTGTTATTTACTAAATTTATTACTTACCCTATTTTTCATATTAAGGTGGAGTTCATCATGAGGTGTTCTTCACAAAAGTTTTGACTAGTATGTGTATATTGTTTTCATTTTTTACATGCACATATAGCTCTACATTTGTTTCAAATGTATTTTATTATTATTAATATTATAAAATCTATATTTTGGCACCTAGCTAGGATGTGACATTTAAATAAATTATTAGTATTATAGTTTCTTTTCCTATTATTCCATATTATTGTTATTATTATGATAAATATAATTTTTATTATATTTAATATTGTATGCCAAAATTCAAATCCCGCTAGCGCGATTGGTTTCGATGGGCCTCGTTCTGTAAGACGATCTAGGTTCGAAACATGGCTAGCCGAAAGGAGACACCTAAAATCCAACCATGCTAAGGGTTGGTGTGGCCTAGGTCAAGTGTGATCCGTAGGTGACTTTGATGGATTAGAGACCCCTTGGTCGTGGTTTCTTAGACCATAGACTAGTCTCACAAGTCAAAGACAAACTAGCGAACGGAAAAAAAATATTATATGCCAAACTGTTGAAATTGATGCCACAATAAGACAATCCCTATGCAACCACAACGTATGTTTATACATGCATAGATATAATCAACTCAAAATGTGGAGTTTGCATCACTTACATGACAAAACTTTGATGCAAATGCACACTATTTGGGTGAAAAATGATGCAAATAGTGGATTTTCATCACCTTATTTTTCAATTTTGAACTTAAAGTGGAAAACTAGGGTCTCTATCATTTCATTTGCACATGAACTTATGGAGCTAGAGTGGAGCTTGTTGGATATGAGAGAGATTTTTGGGGCATTCAATAAGAGTGACCAAGAGATATTTGAGGGCATTCTATTGAATAGATCTATTAGATTCCAAGGCAAGATTTTTTCTCATTTTCCCTCATTTTTTAAAATTTGTAGATTTGAGATGTGATTTGAGTTTATATTTTGAATGTAGGTAGAATGAATTTTACCCTATAACCCTATGAATTGAGATCTTGGTTTACAAAAATAAAATAGAAAAATAAGCTAGGGTTTAAGGATTACATACCTCTTAATTCTTCCTCTGCTTAATCTCTTTCTCCATCTCCTTCTTTCTCTTATTATTATTGTCCTCTATCTTCACCTCCTCCGACCTCTTCCTTTTTTCTCTTTCCCCTTACTTTTATCCCACTCTCACTACTACATTTGAGGTCAAAAAATGATATTTATTACAATGTTAATTTTGACACAAACCCTTTATGTTATTTTTGGCTCATAATTACATACCTCTTAATTCTTCCTCTGCTTAATCTCTTTCTCCATATCCTTCTTTCTCTTATTATTATCCTCTATATTCACCTCCTCCTCCCTCTTCCTTTTTTCTCTTTCCCGTTACTTTTATCCCACTCCCACTGCTACATTTGAGGTCAAAAAATGATATTTATCACAATGTTAATTTTGACACAAACCCTTTATGTCATTTTGGCTCATAATTAGTTGTAACTATAAAAAAAAGACATAGATGTTGATATATCACCATTTATAAATATCATATAATTGTGATGGCAGTGGTGATTTCCTTGTTCCACTTCAATCATCATTACTGCACTATTTTTACCCATCCACATTTCAAATGTTGTTTTATTGACACTAAGGCATTGATATATCAATGTCTTAGCATTAATTCAATTGTATCCATGTCATAATTCAAGTGAATAGTAAGTGTTGAAAATACATCATTTTATTTTGGATGAAAAATACAAAATTAGTTTGGAAATATGGAAAAAATAATAATTAAAAAGGAAATATAGTACTTAGTTTATAATGGGAAAAAAATTTCTTAAACACAATACATAAGTTAAAAAAGAATCATAGTATTGTTGAGCACACACTTATACTGAGAGGCCAGGGGGGGGGGTAATCAATATAAGAAATGTTTTTCTTATTCAAACATTCATTAACCATAAGAAAACAATCACATAAGAGATCTATTAATTCTAGAACATGGAACATGAGATTTACGTGGAAACCCATTTGGGAGAAAACCAAAAAATATCTTTATAATTCTTTGTAAGAACCAACCTACTTTTACAAAATATTTGTAGGCACCAACCTATTGGAGACACCAATCCTCATTGGTACAAACCCTAGTAGGAACCAACCTACTCTTACAGATATTTGTAGACATCAATCTACTAGAGACACCAATCCCCACTGCTAAGCACCAACTTAACAAATGACACAAATCTATTTGTTTGAGAGGAACCAAACTACTCTTATAGATCTTCGTAGAGACCAATCCACTGAAGACACCAATCTACTGGATACAACAATCCCCACTTCTAAGCACCAACTTAGGAAGATACACCAATCTCTTTGTTTGAGCTGCACTAACCTTCACTGAGTCTACTTGCTACTTTTTCCTTCACCAGGTCTACTCACTATTTTTTCCTTCACCGGGCCTACTTACTACTTCGACCTTCACTAGGTCTTCTCACTACTTCTGCTTTTACTAGGTCTGAACAAAATTTGAATTTCCAGATGGTAACTTTACCAAAGCTTGTGTTTTTAGGCCTCTTCCCAAGAACAAACTTGTAAAACATGCCACGTATCCAATTTTGCAAATATGATTATGAAATTTTTACCTGAGGTACTTCTATGTCTCCTCAGATCCCTGAAAATTTCATAGTTTGAAAAGTTTCAGAAAAGAGGTTATAGTGAAAATGCCAAAGTGACATGTTTGAAACTTATTTCAGGAGCATTCAGGAACCCTGATTTCCATAGATAATATCTTTGAAAGTATAGAGAACCAACATCTAAATTTTTTACCACATGTACCCCGAGATCTCTTCTCCCTCTCCTCAAAATTTCACGGTCTAAAACATCCCAGAAAATAAGTTATAGCGAAAGTGCCAAGATGACATGCTTGAAACTGATTTCAAGAGCATTTAGGAACCCTAACTTCCATAGGGAATATTTATGAAAGTATGGCGAACCAACATCTGAAATTTTTGCCACATGTACTTAGAGATCTCTCCTCCATATCAAAATTTCAAGGTCTGAAATGTCCCATAAAATAAGTTATTGCGAAAATGCCAAGCTGACCTGAAACCGATTTCACAACTCTTCCCTTTTGGAATGATATTCAATCTTTGTTAATCCATTTTCACATCCACACTTTCTCTCAATACTTTCTCTTTTTACACTTTTTATAACTCTTTATGAAGGGACATGTCCATTAATTAAATAATTAATTATCTTATTTTATTTTATTTTTCCAAATACCATGAAAAAATACCCAAACCGATGGGTTTGAAACCACCATTTCACATGCACCCCTTTTTTAATATACTTGTAAACACATACAGACACAGACATATTGGAAATGTTGTATGGGATTAATGACAACATTAATCCTTTGACATCAATGACAATAATTCCAACAAGTAGTTTGGTTAAAAAATGAATATTTTGTACACATATCTATTATTTCATCGACTACTTAATGAAATATTATTTTCCCTTAAATCCAAATTAAGAAATATCTAATAGAGGCAAGGCCAATGTGTAAAAAATACATGAAGTTTTCAAAAGAGTTAGGGATAAGATTGATGTTATCAATTCTGATGAATATGATGATTTTGAACATTACAACACTTATTAAAACCCTATTCCAAAAAACTAACTCGGAAGGGCATTGATTACAAATATTATTGTCCATTAAAAAATGAAAGTGTACGAAGATACAAAGAATTCTTACATTAATAGATACAAAACATTGTCTAGAACATAGGCACCTATCGTGGGGGTTTAGATGATCCATACAAGTTTTTCCTAATGTATGTGTTGTTAGCCCCATAATCCTAAAGTTCTATAGTTTAAGTATTTTCCTAGTTTAATTTGTTTTTATAAATTAGTTTATTCTAGTTTGTTATGATAAGGACACCTATCTTCTATGTAAATGATGCCTATCATAATCACATGATTATGTGATTGGTTGTTCTCCTAGAATTTAGTTTAGAGTTGAGCCATATAAACTAGATCTTTATTCAAGTGAGGTTAAGTAGGTTTTGAGTCCTCACTTCTCTTTGTAATTATATTTTCCTTATTAATAAAATTATGTGTCTAAGGACACTTCGTCAACATGTGTGTGTGTGTACACACACACACACACACACAATGGTTTTGATCACAAATGAAAAATGCTAGATGAGGTTGTCAAAAAGAATATTGGTGATATAAATGAAGTTCATGATAATATGTTCAATGATGACAACATTGGTGAAGACCATAATATAATGGAAGATAATGATAATTATATAATGATGTATGATGGGATAAATAATTTGATTCATGACACTTCTGCACCCATGGATGAAAATGAAACCTTGAATTATGATGCCAAGATTCATGATCACCCTCTTATTGATCTATCAAATAAATTACGATATGAAGGGTCAAATACAAGTCTTCTCTCTATCATTTGTTGTTGGTGAACTTTAGGGTTTTGAATGGTGTTTCAAACACATTTTCACATAGATCCTAAGGTATGAAATGATTTATAAATGTTTAAGTTCATGATGATTTTCATTCACTATAATAAAGATGCAACCATTAGTATTCATAAAATATTTATTTTTTTGTTTGTTGTAGATTGTTAGTTGATATCCTCTTGCAAATACTTTGCCTTGCACATTCCAAGAAGTGCATGCCCTTATGAAAGATCTAGGAATGGAGTATAAAACAATGAATGAATGTCCTAATGATTCAATTATATATTATGGAGAAGGAAAAGTAGATTTGAAATTATGCCCCAAATGTAAAATTAGTAGATATTTCACTAATAAGGTGACAAAGGACATACCCCAAAAGGTTCTCTGCCATACCCCATCATTACACGTTTTCAATGATTTTTTAGGTGCACGAACATAGCACAATTTACGTATTATCATGCTCAAATGAGGATACAAGATGATGTTATTTAGATGATTTTAGATGGTTTCTCATTTAGGGTTATTAAGGAAAAATTGCCCATCTTTAAAGATGAACCTTGTAATGCTAAGCTTTCCTTAACAATTGATGTAAATAATGCAATCGTAGATATGATATCCATTTACTCAGTGCGGCTAGTTTTTTTTTTAAACAACAATCTTCTTTCTCAGATGTTGATAAAGGGTATGCGATGTTGTCATTGATAGTCTTGAGTATTTGTATTCCGACTATTTACAACATGCCTTGTCATTTTTATTGTTCGTTACATATTATGATGTACTATGTACAAGTTATTTAATATGTATTTGTTTTGAAATTAGTAGGGAAATATCAAGTCACAAGTATGTATGTGTATATTGAGCCTCTTATTGATGCATGTTGAGGGTCATGGTTACTATGTAAGACATATCTAAACCAATAGGGAAAAGACAATTCCAATTCCATGTAATACTTACATGGGCGATTCATGATGCACCTGGGCTATCACATTTTTATGGTATGTAAAGTGAAATTGAACATTAACTGATCTATTAATGTTTGCAATTTTATTAATTATTTGCATTTACTAATAACACTATTATATATCTTGCAGGGATTCAAATAAAGGGTAAATATGGTTTTTCAATATATGGTCCAAAAACTGCATCTCGATGTTCAAGTAGTTTAGGAAATCAGGTGTATGATGAGTACAAACATTTCCTCCCAAAGAAAAATAGCTAATGAAGAACTAAAAAAAACATGTTTTCAATGGAAAGGAAGAGAATAAACCAAACCACAAAGAATGACACCTCAATGGTGGAAAAAGACTTATGATACAAGTTTTCATGGTAAGACACTGGTTTCATTTACATTCACATATGTAATTTATCATTGATTACTTTTTCATTTATTTTGTACTAACAAATGCAGTTCATTTTATGTTATCAATAGGGAAGTGTAGGGGGCTTCCCTAAGGCATGACATGGGTTTTCATGCAGTTCAATAGACTCCCATACTATGAGCACCTTCCAATATCTTATTTCTTTGACACAATGGATATTGATAAGAATTCCACATAAGGGCTATGGAGAATGTTAGATGGAAGGAATAAAAAAAATCAATTTGCCAAAGTTAGAAGTGGCATCAAGGAAGCCAATTTGATGCAACATTTGAGTCAATCTTCTAGTGGTGGAGAACCAACAATTCTTCCACGGTTATTAATAGAGGAAGACAACAATGTGGTGAAAAACATTGTAAGGAGCACTAATTTTTCCATTGGTTTTGTTGGAAACAATAAAAATATATTGATGAAAATAATGATTTTGGAGGAGAAAAATGCATGATTGGCCTACTTTTTATGAAGGTCTATCTTTTTGTAATAGTTATGCTCTAAATTATAAATCACTCTTTTTTTTTGTGGTTTTTGTTCATTAAGCGAATATAATTCTAGCACTCCCACACAACTTCGACAATAGCATAAAGCGAGCAAGTACATGAGGTGAGTCATAATATATAATTCAAATATTGTGGTTAGTTATATTTAGTTAAAATCAAGATCATAATATGATTATCCTTTATATATACATTATTCAAGTGTGTTTTGTTTTCACATGTAGATGGTTGTCATATAAGGAAATGCATTAATAATATATTAAGTGCTCAAAAAGAACAATTCCTTGTCTAATGTCTAAAATGGAAATGCATTTATCTCCAAACTTCTTCAATGCATATGAGAACTATCTCATTCACTTGGTTGAGGAAATTGAAATATGTGGCCTATTCACACAAAAGAAATGTGGTTTGTGGAGAGGCATTTGAAGTCATCTATTAGACAAAGATCATGTCTTGAATGGTTACTGGTTGAGGGCTATATGGTTTATCAGTCCATGGTGTACATTAGTGAATACTACTCGAAGTAGATATTCATGCGCCTTGCATATGGGATGACAAGTACACCAACAAATTTGAGGGGGAGGTCTTTCTTTGTAAAAGGATTGAATTTTTTTAAGGCAGGTGCTTAAATATTTGTATAAATCTTGGTACTTGTTGATCAAAAAATTGGTCACCTCTATTTTCTTTCTCTTGGAATAAAAACAATAATTGATATCAGAAGAATAAAATTTCAAACGATTATAAGTTAATGGCGTATCCATCAGTATCATCTTCGTCACACATTTCACAGATTCAAAATCTAAGTTCATATGCTCAATATATCTAGGTTTTCGTTTAATCGCCCAAAGAGTGCTTCTTCCATGTGCAACAAAGCTAATTTTTCTTGGAACTAAGAATTCTTGGAACCACGATTAATATATTAACTTGGTTCATAATTTCTCTGAACTCGACATTTTTTTAGAGCTACATTACTCAACTCTTCTCCAAACTTCCACACTAAGTGTTCCTCTCATCTTGTTCCTCTCTTATACTCTATTCCACACTTTGAATTTTTTTTCCATTTCTCCTCCACTCCTCTCTCCTCTCTTCTATACTTATATTCTTTTCGAAATTTTCCACTCTTCCAATTCCCTTCTCCTTTTCTCCATACTTACAATTTTTTTGAAGTTATTCACACTCTTCACTTCACCTCTTTCCCACACTTAGAATTAAAAAAAAAAATGTTCATCTCTTCTCTTATACTATATCTATATACTTAGTCAACTTCTCATTTACCTTTCCCCTCTCTACTAATATACTCTACCACTCTCCTACACTTAGAATTTTTTCGAATTTTGTTCGCTTTCCCATCTCCCCTTATTTCTTATCTCCCTCTCCTTACTAAATTTATTTCTTAAATTTCCTCCCCTTCCTTATCCCTCCATGTCTCAGTCCATCTGCTTCTAATTACTTAGTCATTTTTTAAAAATCCTCTCCTTCCTCCTTATCTCTCCATATTCCCTCACCTCCTCATTGCAGTTCATGTTCCTCCTCTCCATGATATCCTTTTATCCACAACCCTCCCTTTCCTCCATCCATCCGCTCTCCTCCCACATGACCTCCCTCCATTCTCTCGTTCCATCTTCCCCATACTTAAATTATCTTTTAAACTAATTCCAAGTTCTATAAACCAATGAAATCACTGCATATGGAAGTTTTATTAACTAACGATACCATGACATGTGGAAACCAATCAAGTTCTGACATGTGGCAACCAATCACGTGATAACACATGGAATCCTATGGAAACCTATCACACTATGACACAGGGTGATGATGTTGAATTTGACTCATCGATGATGTGGACACTGACTCGCCAATGACGTGCACCCTGACTCACCAATGATGTGGACACTGAATCACTGATGACGTGGACCCTGACTCACTGCTAACTAAGAATTGACTAGGTTCTTGGTGGATGATGACAGGGCAATCAAAATTTTAATTAATTTATGAATTTTCTAAGGTTCGAGCCTCCAAGTTTCCATAGTCTCCATATGTTTCACATCAAAGGAATGGATCCTTTTTCCTTATAAACACTTAAAAATCAACACCACAAATGCATGTGGGATATCTATTATAAAGGAAAAGATGAATTTTAAATGGAAAAGTCAAATTTAAATGAATGGCTAAGCTTAACCCATGAGATTTGATGAACGACTACTGACCAATGACGTTCTGAAGGTCATATCTTGAGATACATGAGTCAAATTTGGAATAACTATACCTCGTTGGAAAGGTAATTAGAAGAGGAAGATGACGAAAAAAGTTTCAAGAGATGAAATTGTCCATGATGCTCTCAGAAATTGAAATAACATTCAACTATATTTTTATGGTTTGCTGATAAATCTGCTTGGTACCTCGACTTCATGAGCTTATATATTGAGATCCAGAACTCGAAATCTCACTCAGGAGGACTCATTGGAAAGATGCGATATTGAAGATTTCACATGAAATGGTTTCCATGGATGAATGGAAAAATATAGTTTTTTTGACGCTTGAATCCGTTAGGACCGAAATGACAACCTGATGAGGACATTAGTCCCCCTTCGTTTTTAGAGAGGTGGTTCTCCTCTTTGGCTAAAAGATATATCTTTGAATATATTGGAGTAGGGAGAGTGCTAGACAAAAAACCCAAAATCTTTATTGCTTGGATTTAAATGAAAATGGTTCTTCAATAACCCAATATGATCTTTATGTGTAACAAAAGTTTTTTTATAATAGGAAAATATTGAAGGAGGGATTTAACATCACAATTAAATTGTGATCAACATCACACACAATCTTCTTAGGCATACATAAATACATCCATGTCTTCTTCATGAAAAATAAGAGAGAATAATTTGATCATCTCAAATAATTTTAAAAGAGTACTTCTATCAAGATCAAAAGATAATTTGATAGGTCAACCTCAAATATCTCATACTTAAAACTCAAAGTTACACGATACAGTCAAGATCAAACCCAAAGAAATTCTTTGTGGAGTTTTATTCATGAAAGATGTTCTTCATTACGAAATATTTGACAAACATGTATGTGGCTGCAAATACTTCGTGATCATATAAGAAAAGATCTTAGAAGAATACAAGAAAAACACTCAATAACTCAGCCTTGTGCCCAACTTTGAGATTCAAGCATAAAGCTATGAGAAGTGGTGTAGAAGAATATAAACAAAAATTGAGAAGATGGAGATTTCTTTCTTTTGATCAAAAACTTGATTGTGTATCTTCTTCTTCCTCTGATATTTTGCCCTTCCCCCTTGACAATACTGATTATTGGACCCTTAGATAGAGCCTCTCTTCTCTTTTTAAGAAGAGATTTTCTAACTACTTGAGTAGTTAGGGTTTCTCCCTTCTATAAATTCCCATAAAAGTTTCTGATTGAAACATTCACTTTAATTAATGCCTCATTAATTCCTCATTAATGAACTCACATCATTAATATTAGTATATTGAAAATGGGTCCCTCCTTTATTTTTAAAATTTAATTAATTTCCCTTTAAGAGAGGATGACTGCGTTTTAATTATCTGGGATTGATAATAATTCTTTTATCCATGGAAATAATTTCATATGTGATATTCATCATCTTATATTTCCAACGATACAAAGTTTTCCCAAATCCATCACCTGAATCTCAAGATATGAGCTCGCGAAGTTGAGTTGTCACGCATGCCCATTAAAAATGCAGCTAACTGATATTTTTATTTATGAAGAAAATTTATCAACCTTCAGACTTTGAAACCTATACCATCATCTTCTACATCAAAATACCTTTCCAACAGTATAAAGTTTACATGATTCTGACACTCGTAGCTCAAGTTGTGGCCTTTGCAAGATCGTGACTCAACAACCATTGATCAAAATTCGTGGACAAATTTGGGCCCTTGGATTAAATTTCGTCCAACCATTAATATATTTCCATGTGTCTCCAATTAATTGGCTTCCGTGTGGAACTCCTCCATAGGCTTAAACATATTTCCATGTCATCCAAGAAAAAATGGGCACATGGCATACAATTAGATGTGGATTAAATAAAATAATGTATAAAGTGGAAAAGTTAAAGGTAAGTAATATAATAGTAATACTGTTTTATGAAAATGAGTTAAGTGCGAGAGTGTAGGAAAGGGGGAAAGGGTAGTGTAGGGGGGAGGGTAGAAATGTAGGTGGCGGAAGAGGGGAGGGAGAAATGTAGGGAGTGGAGTGAGAGGGAGTGACATAGGATGAGGTGAGGGAGGGGTGAGGTGAGAGTGTCGGGGGCAGACTTGAGGAAATGTGAGGGGGAAGAGAAATGGAGTATGGCGAGTCCGATTGATCGCCATACTCAAAATAATTTTAAGCATGGGATGTGGGGAGCGGGGAAGGGTGAGAGATTGAGGGTGTAAAGTAAAGTGTTGCGGGTTGGGGAGGTGAGGGACGTGAGGGGGTTGGGAATAGTGGTTTTCCATCCCCGCGAACCCGATAAGGAGTAAATAACATGAAGTTAAGTGTGAAATAAAAGAGGAAGTAAAGTAAAGTGGAGATAAACAATATGCCGTGAGAAGAGTATGGCGGGTTCCCACAAATGATATATTTTTATTGGATTTGAACCCAATACATGAATATTTTCAAGGGTCTTGAACCTGAAAAAATTTAAATGCACTTCCAATAGATTATCTTTATTCCACATGAAAGAGGCGATATTTTCTGCTTTAAAATTTAAACCTGGATATATTGAGTATATGAACTCGGATTTATAATCCAAAAAATGTGTGACGAAGCTGAGGCCGGGGACTACACAAGGAACTTATAATAGTTCAAAAATTTTCATCTTTTGATATCAATATTTTTTATTAATCCAAGAGCGGGAAAATAAAAATGACCAAATTTTGGTCAACAACTGGCTCCAACTGCGAGACAGTGACCCCCTATGGGTTAATGAGAACACTAGGATATCAAGACCAATTACCTTCTCCATTGGGTTGTGGATTCATCTTCAAAATGAATTCTTGTAATTATTATTATTTCATGGAGTTACCTTCAAGTTTGATTGCCTTATTGTGCAACACTGAACAAAAGTATGTACAAACATGATCTACCTACCCTAACTTACGTGAAATAAAAGGGCACCTTAGGTGTAGGTAGATTTCCAATGGAGTCATTCAAGAATCCAATCGACTTGTAGAATGAGCTCCTGAATTGGGCAATATGTTGCGGTTGCTACCAAATGATAAAAAAACATGCCCAAAGTATACTGCGATGAGACTGAGCAAGATGTGCTTGAAATCTGATTGTATTTCTTGGCCAACAACGCTTTGGAACCATGATTCAATTAAATCAACCTTTTTTTTCTCAAGAATGTTGTGTTCTTTGATTGGATAAGGAGTTTCCAATTTGAGAATAATTTCATCTTTTTTCTTATCACCAACCACATCTAAGATTTCTGATTCAACATCAATTCCTTGAAGGAATTCTTCCTTCGTTGTGGTGAAGTTGGAATGGTGAACTATTGGTGAAATTTTGTGGGGAACTCTAAGGCCATATTTTGTTGTTCATCAATAACTTCATGATATTTAGAAATAAAATGTATCATCCATGATTCCTCTTGCTGCAAATGTCTTTCCTTTGATGCTTAGAAGATTCCTTCTTCATAAAACTCTACTTCAGGGAAATAATCGACATGATACAAATCTAATGTAAAGTGATGATTTCTGTCCCTCATATGTAAACATTGTTGTTGTGGCTTGATGTACATTAGTTGTATTATTTGAGACTCTGCTACAATCTTTTCATACCGAACAAAGTCCTCATGTTCATCCTTGATTTTGCTATAATCATCACTCTTAAATTGAGCACATGAGAGGTTGAGATTTAACTCCCATGAATCAAACAAAGGATGGTTTTCTTATTGGATTGAAAATTTAGTGTTTTCATTTTCTGTTTCAAGATCAAGATCTGGAAAAAAAAAATTCATTTATTTCCTCAAAAATTTCTTCTAAATTCATTCCTCCATTGTTTTGGATAAATTTCAGGGGGTCTAATATGTTGGCACCGGTTTCAAGAACAAATATTTCAATGAGTTGAGCTCGTTGCATTAATTCTTTCTAGCTGCATTTTACTTCTTGCCTCAATAGAAATCTCAAATTTGTGGCCAAATAATTTTCGTAACAAATGAAAATAATGACATCGTTTGGAAACATTTCTTGAGGAATCTCATGAAGAAATTTCATAAATATGAAAGATAAGTCTTTAACTGTTTATTATTTGTTCATACTGATTTCAACCAACTTCTTTTTTTGACAGAAACGATTAGAGGAGATTTGTATTAATAATAGTGGACGTGCCACCGGGGTTCGATACATCGATAGAAATTTTCTTGTAAACTTGAAAACATAAACCTAAATATCCTAACTCAGTACTAGTTCGCTAATACAAAGACTATTTCAACGATCCTGAATGGCTTCGCGTCATTACATCACTTCTAGATTGGAAGTTTTTTTTCCTCTTTGACACTGTTTTCCATTCATTGCTCTGGTCAATGGAATGGCTTTCCGACGGGCCTAAAGCGTCTTCCTTATCAGCTAAGTCTACGCAGCTTGAGACCAGGGGATCTTGCTGGGCGGGCGACTTGGGAGAGTCTTCTGCTTCCCCCTTAGTAGGGGGTTTGATTTCATCTTCAACTTCTACCTCTTCTGCCTCTTCAAGGGTCTTACTTTTAGGGCGCGGTGCCGTTGGTACCCCCATCCACCAGGTGGGCTTGGACGACCTTTTTTTCCCGGGCGGTTTCCCACAGTGACGGGCTAAATGCCCTGTTTCGAAACAGTTCCTACACCTGAAGCTTAGGTTCTCATAGTCGAGTTTTTGGGTCCTTGAGTAGTCCTTGCCTTGAAGAATAATTTCAGCTGGGAAACATTTGGAGAAATCCATTTCCACACAGATTCAGGAGAAGGTGGAGCGGGCTGTCTTGGAGTCTAGACTTCTGCAGAGGAACTTGCCGAGGCCATTGCCAATTGAATGGAGAGATTCACCCCCCCAGAAATGTAAGGGAAAGTACAAGAGTCTCACCCGGACTGGGGCTAAAGAGATACAATCCGTGGAGAGGTCGAAGGCAGGGGTCCAATGTTGCATGGACAGGCCTTCTCTGCCCCAGAACCATGGCCCGGAGTTAAACACTTTGTCTCTGTCACTTGTAGAATAAAAAACTACCACAAAAAACCCTTTTGCACAAGGGCAGGGGATGACTTCTCCGTCTAAGAACGGGTACCATTCGGAAGAGAACCAGGAGATTAAATTTGGAAGAGAGGGCCAAAACCCATTGAATCTGCAAACTAGAGCATGCCTGCTATAATGGCGAGCATGAGTTATGGCTTCTTGCGGCATTGGAATGGAGACTGTCGAAGCTTCAGGAACTACTGCATGCAGGCCGGAGGGGTGACCTTAAAGAGTTGCAACCTTCGGAACCGCTGCAAGCAGACCGGAGAGGGACCCTTGACGCGAAGCCACCTCTTTGAAGGAGAGGGTCGGAACCAGAGGGGGAAAGCCTGAGGCCGCTGCCGACGGAGCTCCCGGAGATGCACCTGCAAGAGAACTCAGAGAACTCGGCCACTAGATGAAATCGCGGCCGAGGAAGGGAGGCGCGCAGCCTTTGCCGCACCCTTACCAGGAGAGCCACCGTTTTTTGGAGACGAGGGGGCCGCAGACTACATCTTCTATGTAGGAGGGTGGGCGAGGCCCGCAACCAATGCCGCGGCCTTACCTAGAGCGCCACCGTGCGATGGAGATGGGGGGGCCGCCATTGGAATGCGGTTGCAACGCAGGAGAGTAGGAGACGCCGAGTCGGCGGCCTTCGGGAGAGCCAGGAGCACGGGAGCTCTGCGTTAGGGTTTAGGGATACTGATTTCAACCAAATTCAAGAGAAGAGAATATGGATCTTTTCTTGAGAAGTACCTTTCGACAAACAAGTTTTCTAGTACATCCCAACTAGTGATGGTTCTGGGCAGCAATGAATAAAACCATTCACTGACATCTTCTTTTAAAGTCAAGATAAATAATTGACATGCAACATCATTTTGAGTCACATTAAAAATTTCACAATCACTATCAAATTTAATCAAATGTTTCTCTACATCTTTTGAAGCATTCCCGCAAAATGTTGGAAAATTTTCCATGGAAATATCTGGCAAGGGGTGAACTTCTCCTTGCAAACTAAGTGGGCTTCTATGCAATTTTTTTTTTCTTTGGATACCTTATCCTTTCATTTTTATTTGAACAATTTATGTTGATGGAGGAGGAAAAATCTCTTGATAGAATGAGAAAAATTCCTCGGAGGAGTCTTCATATACATCTTTAAATCTTGAGATCTTTTCAGTGAAGTCACTAGGGCATATTTCTTTAATATCTTGAGTTTTGAGAATGGAGTTGCCAGGGAGATCATCCTCCCAAATATTTGGTATTTTTTTGGTTCCATAAAGGTTGTCACAACTGATTTGTGACTGAAATTTCAACAACAAACCTTCAAGGTCATTCAATGTTCTTTGAACAAGGTTATCCAAAACCCAATTCATCTTGAATCAATCTCTAAAATTTTCTCTCAAACTACAACCAGAATGCATCTAGTCGTCCAATAATATATGATCCAAAATGTATCACATCTCTTGAAAACAAATTGTTCTCCCGTATGGTCACCAAAAATGTTGACGCTTGAATCCATCAGGACCGAAACGACAACCTCATGAGGACATTAGTTCCCCTTCGTTTTTAGAGAGGTGGTTTTCCTCTTTGGATAAAAGATATATCTTTGAATATCTTGGAGTAGGGAGAGTGCTAGACAACAAACCCCAAATATTTGTTTCTTGGATTTAAATGAAAATGGTTCTTCAATAACCCAATAATATCTTTATGTTCAACAAAAGTCTTTTTACAATAGGAAAATATTGAAGGAGGGGTTCAACATCAGAATTAAATTGTAATCAACATCACACATAATATTCTTAGTCATACATAAATACATCCATGTCTTCTTCATGAAAAATAAAAGAGAATAATTTGGTCATCTCAAAGAATTTTAAAAGAGTACTGCTATCAAGATCAAAAGAGAATTTGATAGGTCAACCTCAAATATCTCATACTTAAAAGTTAAAGTTACAAGATACAGTCAAGATCAACCCCTAAACAATTCTTTCTGGAGTTTTATTCATGAAAGATGTTCTTCATTACAAAATATTTGACAGGCATGCATGTGGTTGCAAATACTTTGTGATCATATAATAAAAGATCTTAGAAGAATACAATAAAAACACTGAACAACTCATCCTTGTGCCCAACTTTGAGATTCAAGCATAAAGCTATGAGAAGTGGTGTAGAAGAATATAAAAAAAATGGAGAAGATGTAGATTTATTTCTTTTGATCAAAAGCTTGATTGTGTATCCATGGATGTACCTTCTTCTTCCTTTGATATTCTGCCCCGCCCCTTTAACAATACTTTTTATTGGACCTTTTGATGAAGCCTATCTTCTCTTTTTAAGAAGAGATTTTTTAACTACTTGAGTAGTTAGGGTTTCTCCCTTCTAGAAATTCCCGTACAAGTTTCTTCTTGAAACATTCCCTTTTATTAATTCCTCATTAATGAACTCACATAATTAATATAAGTATATTAAAAATGGGTCCCTCTCCATTTTTAATAAAAGTTTGACTTAAACATTTATTTTTAAAATTTAATTAATTTCCCTTGAAGAGAGGATGATTGTGTTCTAATTATATGGGAATGATAATTAAATTTTTATCCATGGAAATCATTTTAGATGTGATCTTCATTGTCTTATGTTTTGAACTATATAAAATTTTCCCAAATCCATCACTTGGATCTCAAGATATGAGCTCATGAAGTTGAGTTGTCACACATGCCTATTAAAAATGAAACTGACTGATATTTTAATTTTTGGGAAAAATGTAGCATCCCAAAGACTTTGAAACCTATAAAATCATCTTCTACGTCGAAATACCTTTCCAACGGTATAACAATTACACGAGTTTGACACCTGGAGCTCAAGTTATGGCCTCTGCAAGATCGTGACTCAACCGCCATTGATCAAAATTCATGGACAAATCTGGGCCCTTGGATTAAATTTTGTCCGACCATTAATATATTTCCATGTGTCTGCAATTAATTATCTTCCATGTGACACTCCTCCATAGGCTTAAACATATTTCCATTTCATCCAAGGAAATTTGGGCACATGGCATAAGGTTACATGTGGATTAAATAAAATAATGTCTAAAGTGGCAAAAGTTAAAGGTGAGTAATATAATAGTAATAATGTTTTATGAAAATGAGTTAAGTTTGGGAGTCACGTGAGTGTAGGAAAGGGGGAAAGGGTAGTGTAGGGGGGAGGGTAGAAATGTAGGTGGTGGAAGAGGGGAGGGATAAAAGTGAGAGGGAGTGACGTAGGGTGAGGTGAGGGAGGGGTGAAGTGAGAGTGTCGGGGCAGACTTGAGGAAATGTGAGGGGGAAGGGTAATGGAGTATGGTGAGTCTGATCGACCGCCATACTCAAAATAATTTTAATTATGGGATGTGGGTAGTGGGGAAGGGTGAAGGAGTGAGGGGGTAAAGTAAAGTGTCATGGGTTGGGGAGGTGAGGGATGTGAGGGGGTTGGGAATAATGGTTTTCCGTCTCCACGAACCCGATAAGGAGTAAATAACATGAAGTTAAGTGTGAAATAAAAGGGGAAGTAAAGTAAAGTGGAGACAAAACAGTATGAAGAGAGAAGAGTATGGAGGTTTCCCACAAATGATAGATTTTTATGGGTTTTGAACCCAATACCAGAAGATTTTCAAGGGTCTTGAACCCAAAAAAATTTAAATGCACTTCCAATAGATTAACTTTATTCCACATGAAAGATGCACCATTTTCTTCTTTAAACTTTAAACCTGGATATCTTTAGCATATGAACTCGGATTTTCAATCCGAAAAATGTGTGACGAAGATGAGGCTGGAGACTAAACTAGGAACTTATAATAGTTCAAAAATTTTCATCTTTTGATATCAATTTTTTTATTAATCCAAGAAAGGGAAAATAAAAATGACCAAATTTTGGTTAACAATTGGCTCCATCTACGGGACAGTGATCCCCTGTGGGTTGCTGAGAACACCAAAATATCAAGACCAAATACCTTCTCCATTGGGTTGTGGAGTCATATTCAAAATTAATTCTTGTAATTCTTCTTATTTCATGGAGTTACCTTCAAGTTTGATTCCCTTATTGTGCAACACTGAACAAAAATATGTACAAGCATGATCTACCTACCCTAACTTACTTGAAAGAAAGGGGCACCTTAGGTGTAGGAAGATTTCCAATGGAGCCATTCAAGCATCCAACCGACTTGTAGAATGAGCTCATGAATTGGTCAATATGTTGAGGTTTCTACCAAATGATCAAAAACATGCCCAAAGTATACTGCGATGAGATTGAGAAAGATGTTCTTGAAATATGATTGTATTTCTTGGCCAACAATGCTTTGGAATCATTATTCAATTAAATCAACCTTTTTTTGCTTAAGAATGTTGTGTTCTTTGATTGGATAAGGAGTTTCCAATTTGGGAATAATTTCATATTTTTTCTTATCACCAACCACATCTAAGATTTCTGATTCAACATCTATTCCTTGAAGGAATTCTTCCTTTGTACAATGATCATGTCTCTGTGGTGAGGTTGGAATGATGAACTGTTAGTGAAATTTTATGGGGAACTGTAAGGCCATATTTTGTTTTTCATCAATAACTTCATGATATTTATAAATAAAATATATCATCCATGATTCCTCTTGCTGCAAATGTCTTTCCTTTGATGCTTGGAATATGCCTTCTTCATAAAACTCTACTTTAAGGAAACAATAAACAGTATGATGTAAAATGATGATTTTTGTCCCTCCAACATTGTTATTCTGGATTGATGTACATTAGTTGTATTATTTGAGACTCTACTACAATATTTTCATATTGAATTAATTCCTCATGTTCATCCTTGATTTTTCTATAATCATAACTCTCAAATTGAGCACATGAGAGGTTGAGATTTACCTCCCACAAATCATGTAGAGGATGGTGTTCTTCTTGGATTGAAAATTTAGTGTTTTCATTTTCTGTCTCAAGATCAAGATATGTTGGCATGGGTTTCAAGAACAAATATTTCAATGAGTTGAGATCATTGCATTAATTATTTTTAGCTGCATTTTCCTTCTTGCCTCAATAAAAATCTCAAATTTGTGGGCAAAGGATTTTCGTAACAGATGAAAATAATGACATCGTTTGGAAACATTTCTTGAGGAATATCATGAAGAAATTTCGTAAATCTAAAAGAGAAATATTTAACTGTTTATTCTTTGTTCATTCCAATTTCAACCAACTTCAAGAGATGAGAATATGGATCTTTTCTTGAGAAATATCTTTCGACAAACAAGTTTTCTAGTACATCCCAACTAGTGATGGTTCCGAGCAACAATTAATAAAACCATTCACTGACATCTTCTTTTAAAGTCAAGATAAATAACTGACATGCAAAATCATTTTGAGTCACATTAAAAATTTCACAAGCACTGTCAAATTTAATCAAATGTTTCTTTGCATATTTTGAAACATTCTCGCAAAATGTTGGAAATTTGTCCATGGAAATATCTGTCAAGGGGTGAACTTCTCCTTGCAAACTGAGTGGGCTTCTGTGCAACCTTTTTTTTTCTTTGGATACCTTCTCCTTTCATTGTTACTTGAACAATTTCTATTGATGGAGGAGGAAAAATCTCTTGATAGCATGAAAAAAATTCCTTGGAGGAGTCTTCATATACATCTTCTTGAAATTCTGAGATCATTTTAGTGAAGTCACTGATGCATATTTCTTTAAGATCTTGAGTTTTGAGGATGGAGTTTCCAGGGAGATCATCCTCCCAAATCCTTGGTGGTTTTTTGGTTCCGTAAAGGTTGTCACAAATGATTTGTGACTGAAATTTCAACAATAAACCTTCAAGTCCATTTAATGTTCTTTGGACAAGGTTATCCAAAACCCAATTCATCTTGAATCAATATCTAAATTTTATCTCGAATTGCAACCAGACTGCTTCCAGTCTTCCAATAATATATGATCCAAAAGGTATCATATCTCTTAAAAACAAATCGTTCCCCATTGCGGTCGCCAAAAATGTTGACGCTTGAATCCGTTAAGACCAAAACGAAAACCTCATGAGGACATTAGTCCCCCTTCATTTTTAGAGAGGTAGTTCTCCTCTTTGGATAAAAGATATATCTTTGAATATATTGGAGTAGAGAGAGTGCTAGAAAACAAACCCCAAATCTTTATTCTTTGGATTTAAATGATAATGGTTCTTCAATAACCCAATATGATATTTATGTGTAGAAAAAGTATTTTTACAATAGGAAAATATTGAAGGAGGGTTTCAACGTCAAAATTAAATTGTGATCAACATCACACACACTATTCTTAGTCATACATAAATACATCAATGTCTTCTTTATGAAAAATAAGAGAGAATAATTTGATCATCTTAAAGAATTTTAAAAGAGTACTGATATCAATATTAAAAGAGAATTTGATAGGTCAACCTCAAATATCTCATACTTAAAACTCAAAGTTACAAGATACAATCAAGATGAAATTGTTAAGCCCTAATATTAGCTCATTACCCCTTAATTGGGGCATATTAGATTAGTAATGCTATTTTATTTATGTCGGCTTTAGGCCATTAGTTGTAATTTAGATTAGTAATGTTATTTTAATTATGTCGGCTTTAAGCCATTATTTGTAATTATACCTCCTAGTCTCCTATATATACCAAGGAGACATTTTCATTTTGAATCATCTGGTACTTGAACATTTAAGTGGGCTAAAAGGAGGTTGCCTCCTTGAAGAGGCTTATTATCTGAAATTATCTCTTTTTCAAGGCATTGAGTACTTTTCCTGAGGTTTTTATATGCTATATTGATGTTTGGTTCTTAACATATGGTATCAGAGCTCAAGGTCTTGGGGTTTCGCTGCTACATCTGAGACACCGTGGAATTTTCGCTATAACTTTTTTTCTACAACGTTTCAAAAGGAATGGCTTGGAAGATATTTATAAGAAAGATCAAGGTACGTTGGGTTCAAAATGAAGATCCTGAGGCCTTATACTTTTGGAGATATAGCCGGTACAAGATAGGGTTCTGGAATCATCCTGAAATGAGTCATTGCGGAATTTTTGCTATAAAAAAAGTTTCTGTAACGTTTCAGACCCTGAAATCCGGAGGCCATTTATAGAAATTGGTAATGTATCTGTGGTAAAAATTTCAGCTTCTGGGTCATCTTAAATTTTTATATACACCCTGTGTAAGATAGGGTATCTGACTAGTCCTATTGACTAGTCTCAAGAAGGTGTTCCGGGTAAAACAATCATAAATTCTTCCTAGAGTATCCAAATTGTATGGGAATGGTTGCATTGGATCATGGACAGTCTGTAGTATTTTGGGTGCGAGATTCAAAATTTTATATCAATTATTTTGTGCGGGGCACACTATACAAGGGATATCTCCTGGAAAGGCCAAACATCGGTAAGTTGTGGGGAAGCTACCGTAAATTCCACTTGGCACATCCAAGTTTGATCAGAACTGTGGCATTGCAGAGAAGAAATATCTGAGAAATACATAAGAGAAAGTTTCTTACCCAGAAGGGCCAAAAATTGGGAGATACAACAGAAGAAATATTGTCTAGCAGAACCACCTCAAAATCAAGGTTCAAAAGTGATACTTGGCCAACATGCCACCCAAAAAGGGAAATTCTACACCAATAAGCCTCCAAAAAATCCTACTTGGACTCTTGATGAAGGTGAAGAAATGCGTAGGGACATAAATGAACTACAAAGAAGATGGATTCAATGGAAGCTAAGATGGATTCAGTGGAAACTAAGATGGATTCAATGGAAACTAAGATGGATTCAATGGAAGCTAAGTTGGATACTAAGATGGATTCAATGGAAGCTAAGTTGGACACTAAGATAGATGGGTTAAAAGGGGAGATCATGGAAGTATTGAAAAATTTCATAACAGAGAAGACACCTGAAAGTGAAAATGCATCCCATAAAATTCATGATGTGGACACAAGGAAGGTGAATCAAGAATGGAGAAAATCCAACTTTGGTTTGAATACCAACCTCGTTACTAAGATTGACATGAGGAAGTTTGATGGCAAGTACCCAATCACATGGATACTTCAGATGGAGCAATTCTTTGATCTCCATAATGTGCCACATACACAAAAGGTACGAATTGCTTCTTTGTATTTAGAACCTAATCAATTTGTTTGGTATCGTTGGCTTTGTTCTCGCAAATCACTC
>ML806729.1:268278-283624 GCA_009831015.1 Picea engelmannii
CCCTTCCTTCAAAAATTTGTGTTAGTATTTTTTGATGATATACTAATCTATAGCAAATCTTGGGAGGATCATGTGCAACATGTTGACAAGGTGCTACAACTACTAAAGGAGCAACAAATATATGCTAAACCATCCAAATGTTTAACTAAACCATTCAAGGCGTTGAGTACTTTTCCTGAGGTTTTTATATGCTGTATTGATGTTTGGTTCTTAACACAAACCCGAAGCAATTCTTTGTGGAGTTTTATTCATGAAAGATGTTTTTCATTACAAAATCTTTGACATCCATGTATGTGGCTGCAAATACTCCATGATATTATAAGAAAATATATTAGAAGAATACAAGAAAAACACTCAACAACTCATCCTTGTGCCCAACTTTGAGATTCAAGCATAAAGCTATGAGAAGTGGTGTAGAAGAATATTAAAAAAATGGACAAGATGGAGATTTATTTATTTTGATCAGAAGCTTGATTATGTATCCATGGCTGTACCTTCTTCTTCCTCCGATCTTCTTCCATGCCCCTTTGACAATACTGATTATTGGACTCTTCGATGGAGCTTCTCTTCTCTTTTTAAGAAGAGGTTTTCTAACTACTTGAGCAGTTAGTGTTTATCCCTTCTAGAAATTCCTGTACAAGTTTGTTCTTGAAACATTCTTTTTAATTAATGCCTCATTAATTCCTCATTTCATTAATATAAGTGTATTGAAAATGGGTCCCTCTCATTTTCTAATAAAAATTTTAATTAAAGTTTTATTTTAAAAATTTAATTAATTTCTCTTTAAGAGAGGATGACTGTGTTTTAATTATCTGAGAATTATAATAAAATTTTTAGGCATGGAAATCATTTCAGATGTGATAATCATCGTCTTATATTTCCAACAATATAATTGTTTCCCAAATACATCGCCTGGATCTCAAGATATGAGCTCGTGAAGTTGAGTTGTCACGCATGCCCATTAAAAATGCAACTGACTGATATTTTAGTTTATGGAGAAAATGCATCAACCTTCAGCCTTTGAAACCTATACCATCATCTTTCACGTCAAAATACCTTTCTAATGGTATAAAGTTTACATAATTTTGACACCTGGAGCTCAAGTTATGGCCTCTGCAAAATTGTGACTCAACCACCATTGATCAAAATTCATGGACACATCTGGGCCCTTGGATTAAATTTCGTCCAGCCATTAATATATTTCCATGTGTCTCCAATTAATTGGCTTCCATGTGGCACTCCTCCATAGGCTTAAACATATTTCCATGTCATCCAAGGAAATTTGGGCACATGGCATGAGGTTACATGTGGATTAAATAAAATAATGTATAAAGTGGAAAAGTTAAAGGTGAGTAATATAATAGTAATAATGTTTTATGAAAAGGAGTTAAGTGTGGGAGGCACAAGAGTGTAGGAAAGGGGGAAAGGGTAGTGTAGGGGAGAGTATAAATGTAGGTGGTGGGAGAGGGGAGGGAGAAATGTAGGGAGTGGAGTGAGAAGGAGTGACAGAGGGTGAGGTGAGGGAGGGGTGAGGTGAGAGTGTTGGGGGTGGACTTGAGGAAATGTGAGGGGGAAGGGAAATGGAGTGTGGTGAGTCCAACCCACCTATATACTCAAAATAATTTTAAGTATGGGATGTTGGGAGTGAGGAACGATGAGGGAGTGAGGGGGTAAAATAAAGTGTCATGTGGGTGAGGGGGTAAAGTAAAGTGTCATGTGTTGGGGAGGTGAGAGATGCGAGGGGGTTGGGAATAGTGGTTTTCTATCCACGTGAACTAGATAAGGAGTAAATAACATGAAGTTAAGTGTGAAATAAAAAGGGAAGTAAAGTAAAGTGGAGATAAAAAATGTGACGAGAGAAGAGTATGGCGGGTTCCTATGAATGATAGATTTTTATGGGTTTTGAATCCAATACGAGAATATTTTCAAGGGTCTTGAACCCAAAAAATTTAAATGCACTTCCAATAGATTAACTTTATTCCACATGAAAGATGCGTTATTTCCCTCTTTAAACTTTAAACCTAGATATCTTGAGCATACAAACTCAGATTTTCGATCCAAAAAATGCGTGACGAGGCTGAGGCCGGGGAATACACAAGGAACTTATAATAGTTCAAAATTTTTCATCTTTTGATATCAATTTTTTTGATTAATCCAAGAGCTGGAAAATACAAATGACCAAATTTTGGTCAACAAGTGCCTATAAAATTAAAATACAGTTCTCTCTTTAAAACATAAGCTAGTTGAAATTTTCAAATAAAAGTTAATTTAAATTTTGTTATTAAAGACAAAAAGGATCCCACTCTAATCCACAAATGTCAATGATACAAATTCATTAATGAGGCTTCAATGGGACATTAATTAAAGTGATTATTTCAAGAAGAAAAACATATGGAAATTTCAAGAAGAGAAAACCCTAACTAACTCAAGAAGTTAGAAGAACATATTTTAAAAAGCAAGAGAAGGCTCCATCAAAGGGTTAGAAGCAAAAAATCAAAAGATCAAAATATAAGGGTCCAACCATCAACATGTAGCTAAGATTCTGATCAGCATATAGATATATCCATCTTCTCCATTCTTTTTCTTTTTCTACACCACTTTCTCAAGGATTTTTGTTTGTATTTCTGAAACTAACATAAGACTAAGTTCTTGAGTGTCTTTCTTGTATTCTTATAAGACTTTTTTTGTATAATATCATGGAGTATTTAAAGCCATATATGTGAGCCAAATGTAAGCCATGATTGTCTATTAGATTAATTGAGATTTATTCTTGTGTTTGCTAAGCTTCATTTATGAAAACTTAGTCAATTGGTTTGCTGATATGTTTTGTATTGTTGAATATATTTTATGAGTAAAACTCCACAAAGAACTATTTTGAGGCATTTATTTAATGATTTATCAGATATTGAGATTTTTGAGTGTGAAATTTTTGGAGTTTTCCTATCAATTCTTTTTCAGTATTCAATGCAAAACTCATTAACATTTCTCTGAAATGATCAAAACCACTTCATCGTTTTTCTTATGAGAAGATATGGATGTATCCTCTACCAACATGTGATTTAGAGGGTTGCATAACTAATGTTGAGTACACATATATTTTGATACTAAATCATTTATTCAATATTTTATTGTAAAGAAGTTACTTGTTGCACATAAAGATCATATCAGGTTATCAAGAACCATTTCAATACAAAAATAAGAAATGAGTTTTTTGGGTTTGTTGTCTAACATTCTCCTTAATCCAAGATATTCAATATATATCTTTCATCCAAAGAGGAGTACCACCTCTATACAAACGCAGGGGGATTCATATCCTCGTGAGGTTGTTGTTTGGACCTTAACAGATCTAGACATCAACAATACTTAAATGAATTATGACAATCATTGGTACTTAAATGAATTATGGTATTCATTGGTACTTAAATTTAATTATAATCTCTTTCAGGTGGTGAACAATGGGATGCAATACAGATTTACATTGCAAATAATCCTTGATTACATGAAGTTATGGATAAAATAGTGTGAAGAAGTTAATGGTAACTTGTCATGGAATACAATGTCTTGTTGGAGTTACTTCACACACACCTAGGATTCCTTTTCCTAAGGTTTCTCCTTGTTTACTAGTCATAATTAGTCATTATTCAGTCTCCTATATTTTAGGGGAGAATATTCCACCTGGAGAATATTCTCTTTCAGTTGACACTTCAGTTTGACTAGTTGAGTTGAGTTTAGATGTTGCATTGGTTTTGTCACCATGCAACATTGGTATCATCACCATGATAATGTGCACTTGCCTTGGGATCATCACCAGACTGGCGCATTATCCTTGATATACTCCTCACTACTCTTTGTTCAGTCAATTAATTGAAGACTAGTTGACTAGTTAACTTAGCTAGGTGGCGGTTCACTCCCGTAACAGCCTGAGATAATAGACTAGGTGGAAGTTCACTCCTGTAACTGCTGGTGTGTGTCCAGATCACTCTAGACCACCACTATGGCACATTATTTCTCCTCCAGTGCGCACTCATTGAGTTATACAAACTATATCTATTGTAAATTATTCACTCTTTGAGTGTAGAATACAGTTAATGAGAATTCTTCTATTCTTTTTCAAATTATCTTTGCAAATGTGTGTATTATTGTTTAGCTATATCTATTCTATGAAGGTTCAATAAATTTACATGGTATCAGAGCTGAAAGACTGCTAAGCAAAAGCTACACCAAAATTTTTTGCAGGTACAAAATATTGAAGACAGTGGAAAGATGGATTTCCAAAACGAATGCATTCTTACACCTTACAACCACTTTGCATGGAAGGAGAAAATAACCATACATCTCCAAAATAGAGGGTTGTATAGGTTAACCTTGAATACAGACAAAGAACCAACATCATCCATAGAGAAATCCAACTACTTAAATCGCATGGATGAGGCATTGAGAATAATTTGCAGTCTTATATCTCCCGATCTCCTTTTTCACATATCTTCCTGTAAGACTCCCGATGAAGCCTGAACAACCTTGGAAGGAATATTTGGAAAATGGGATGAGATGAGGGGACACATGCTGGAGGTGGAATTGCTCACATCGGATCCAAAAAGATTCAACAATATCTAATATTTCTTTACAAAATTCAAGGATTTACTATCGCAACTCAAATCTTACAGGGTTGATAAGTCGAAGGATGAGAAACAAATGGTTCTCACCATTCTCTCCAAGCTTGGTCCTAAATTATATATATTCATATCCACATTCCATTCTATCAGATTTGCCTCTGGATCCACCTAGAAGATGCCTTCTCTTGAGGACTTTATCGAATCCTTGACACAAGAGAAAACCAAGCTCATCAACATGGGCACAATCAAAGGCCCAAGGGTGCATGCACTCACTATGCAATATTGAAGCCACAAATATCAGAAATCTAAAGATAAAGACAAAAGGAAATCTCATGCACATCCGAAGAAGGAAGGGTACACAAAACCCTTCATCGATGCCTCTGGATCCAAAGGGGAAAAGGAAAGAAAAGGGGAGAAATGCATGTACTGTCACAAAGGATTCCATCCAGAATCTGCATGCATGCAAAAAAAAATAGATCTAATGACTCAAATACTTCATCAAAACAACCTTGGAGATCGCATCCCCAAGGGTGCTAAGAAGAAGAATCCAGAAGATCAAAATTCCAAGAAAGGCAATTCTAGCCATGCCTTGATTGCCATCAACTCCTATCCCGATGCTTGGATCGTAGATTCAGGAGCATCACATCACATGGCTACCTCAAAAGAAATATACTCTTCATTGGATGCATACAAAGGTCCTCCTATTTTGATGGGGGACAAATCTTCTGTTGAAGTCATTGACAAAGGAATGATTGAACTCACCAACGGAAGCTTCGAGAATGTGTTGCACGTTCCCAAACTTTCCATCAACCTTCTCTATGTGTATCAGATGACAAATTTCGAGACTGTAAATAAATTCATATTCAAACCAAATTTCATGGACATCTATGACATGCAAACCAACTCCAGGGTTGCTACAAGCGAGGTAGATAATCAGTCTAGATTGTATACATTTTATGAATTCATTGAACTTGATTCTACTTTACTGCTTACTCATGTTGATAAAAGTAGTAGGATATGGCACAAAGGGTTTGGAAATTTGAATTTTAGATACATGCAACAACTTAGCAAGCAAATATTGGTTGACGCTCTACCAGACATCCATTTCTCCAAGGGAGTATGTGAGGGATGTGTTCTCGGAAAACACCCTCAAGAGAAATTCGACAAAGGAAAGTCTCAGAGAGCCTCCACACCTTTAGATCTGATCCACAATGACCTCATGGGTCCTTTTCCACATCCATCGATAAAAAAAGCGAGGTTTATTCTCATTTTTGTTGATCATTTCTCACATTTTACATGGATCTACTTTCTCAGGAAAAAATCCGAGGTCTTTCAACACCTCAAAGATTTCAAAGCCCTGGTTGAGACAGAGTCCAGAAAGAAGATAAAATTCCTCTGAACTGATAACGAGGGAGAGTATGTAAATCATGAGATTCATAATCTTTTCCATGAGGCAGGGATTCAGTTGCAACACACAGTTCCCTATACTCCACAGAAAAACGGAGTTGCTGAGTGGAAAAAAGATCTCTAAAGGAGATGGCATCTTGCATGTTACATGCAGAGTCACTACCATAGATACTATCAGTCGAAGCACTTAATTGTGAAAAATACATCCAAAACATATCTCTCCATAGATCTGTCAAGAATAATACCCCCTACGAGGCTTGGAGCGACCTCAAACCGGAAGTGACCCACTTTTACATTTTTGGTTCACATGCATGGGCTTGGATTCCCTCTGAAAAGAGGAAGGCACTTGATCCACAAAGCATTGAGTGTATTTTTTTTGGATACCTCAACGGTGTGAAGGGATATAGGCTTATTGATCTTTCATCGGACTGGATCATCATTGAGCATAGTGTCCAATTCGAGGAAAGTGTCCCACATGTACACCAACAACTGCATGCTGAAACCTTCATTCTTCCACCTGTCCAAGATGATGAGCATGCACATGGAGACACTTCTTCAAACAAGACTTTTGATTCAGAGGAATCAAATGATTCATATTTAGAGTCAATACATTCATATGTAGATTCAGAGCATGTAGATGCAGTTGTAGAGCCAAAGTAGAGGCCCAAGTGGGCACATACTACTCTTTAGGATGCATGGGATCTTGTTGGTGATCCAACCGACACTAGGAGGACTCGATCTGATTTTGAGGAGCCTCTTGTTGCACTCACTGCCACTGAACCATTTTCCTCCAAGCATATTTTCTTGGTTCAGTCTTCAAATCCACAGTCTTATGGCGAGGCTGTTAGAAATCTCTTTTGGGAGTCCACCATGCAAGAGGAGTACAAATTCCTCCTCGAGAACCAAAATTGGGATCTAGTTCCCCTTCCTTTTGGTAGGAAACTTGTCAGATGTAGATGGGTCTACAAGACCAAGAGCGCAACGGATGGATAGATTAGCAGATACAAATCTAGGTTTGTCGCCAAAGGCTTTTAGCAGGTTCATGGTATTGACTATGATGAGACCTTCACTCCAGTAGCGAAGATGGATTCCATACGATTGGCACTTGCCATTGTGGAATCCAAGGTATGGGAAGTCCATCAGATGGACATGAAGAATGCATTTCTTCACATTGATCTCTCTGAGGATATCTACATGGAGCAGCCCCAGGGATTTATGCATAACTCATCTTTGGTCTGTTGACTGAAGAGGTCCCTTTATGGCCTCAAGCAGGCTCCAAGAGCATGGTATGCCAATATGGACTCCTACCTGCTGTCACAGAACTTTGTACATTGTAAATTAGACCCGATTGTCTACATGATTAGGACGATTGATTCACTTCTACTTTTAGTTCTGTATGTTGATGATTTGTTGATCACCGATTGCTCGACTTCAACGATTGTTGTAGTCAAGAGGATTCTACATGACAGGTTTTTGATGACATACATGGGTCCACTACACTTCTTCATTGGACTGGAGATCAGTCAGGATGCATCAGGAATCAAACTGTCTCAAGCCAAGTATGCACAATATCTCCTTGAGATATTTCACATGACAGACTGCAAGTCTTCTCCGACTCCTTTCCTATCAGGAGTCAAACTTGAGGATGGCAGGGAGACTCCATTGGTTGAAAACACACTGTACAGACAACTAGTGGGGAGCTTGTTGTATCTCACATACTCCAGACCATACCTCTCTTATGCAGTTGGCACAGTTTCTAGGTTCATATAGGAGCCACATGAGCTACATTGGAAGGATGCAAAGTGTATCATTCGATACGTGCAGGGAACCATCACCTTTAGGATTCATTATGCAGTAGAATCTACATTAGATCTCATTGGGTTTACTGATTTTGACTGAGCTAGCAATAACATTGATCGCAAGTCCACATCTAGTTACTCACTCAGTATTGGTTTTAGGCCTATCTGTTGGTCGAGCAAGAAGCAAGTTGCCATTGCTCTATCTTCAACCAAGGAAAAGTACAAAGAGGTAGTTAACATAACCATTCAGGCTATGTGGCTACATCATTTTCTCACTGAGTTGGGCATTTAGTTTCATCGGCCGATTGTCATATGGTGTGACAACCAAATCACTCTGAAGTTCTACAGAGATCCAGTTCAGAGGCAGTGGATGAAGCACATCGAGATCCAAATGCACTACATTTGGGATTTAGTACACGAGGGGATCATCGACCTATAGTTCTATCCTTCAGCAGAACAGATGACATACATATTCACCAAGACCTTCACTGAGTAGAAGTTCCATTCTTTACGAAGTCGTCTTGGAGTGAACGCCACAGTTTCCTAGGAACTATAGTTCTTATTTTTACATACATTGTACCTTGAGGGGGGGTTTTCCCATGAGGTTTTCCCTCTTTCCTCACTTTCTTTCAGTGTATCTTTTGTATTTGGGTACCTAACATGGCCTCGTTGGTGGGACCCATTCTTTATTTTCACCATAGTGATGTTAAGGGGGGGTCTTGGAGTTACTTCACACACACCTATGATTCCTTTTCCTAAGGTTTTTCCTTGTTGATTAGTCATAATTATTCATTATCTAGTCTCCTATATTTTAGGGGAGAATATTCTCTTTCAGTTGACACTTCAGTTTAACTAGTTGAGTTGAGTTTAGATGCTGCATTGGTTTTGTCACCATGCAACATTGGGATCATCACCATGCTAATGCACACTTTCCTTGGGATCATCACCAAACTAGTGCATTACCCTTGATTCCCTAATATACTCCTCACAACTCTCTGTTCAATCAGTTAACTGAAGACTAGTTGACTAGTTAACTCAGCTAGGTGGCAATTCACTCTCGTAACTGCCTGAGAGACTAGACTAGGTGGAAGTTCACTCCTATAACTGCTGGTGTGTGTCTAGATCACTCTAGACTACCACTATGACACATTGGTTCTCCTCAAGTGCACACTCATTGAGTTATACAGACTATATCTATTGTAAATTATTCACTCTTTTAGTTTTGAATACGGTTATTGAGAATTCTTCTATTCTTTCTCTCTTTCTTCTTCTTTCTCAAATTCTCTCTGCAAATGTCTGTATTATTGTTTATCTAGATCTATTCTATGTAGGTTCAACACATTTACATGTCTCACTTGATTCGACAAGCATTATTAGATAGGGACCCCAATCTTATGTAGGAAGAAATCGATTTAGCATTTGGTGTGAAAGATAGAAAGACACATGTTATCCTTTTCCTTGATTTGTTTCTCATTTATTTTCCTTATAATGATGACTTGAACGTGCCTTCTTAAATATGTGATGTAGTGGATAATCACAAGATATGTGGCGTAATGGTCATAAATATCACATCAAATATTTGAATAATAAGAAGAAACCTTATATTATGGAATAACTATAAATTTCCAATCGACTAATATATCCCACCAAGGTGACAAACATCCAGTCACATTTGATCGTATATATTATAGATATTTGGAAGATATATTGGAGTTAGACTTCAATTCATCCAAAGTTGTTCTCTTTAAGGTCAAGTGGTACATATTGTTCCTAAAAGGTGTTGAAAGAACTATTATTGATCATGATAATGGTTTTACTATGATCAATATTGCTAAGCATGGGTTGAATACAAATATATATGTCCTTCCAAGCCATTGTGAACAAGTATTTTATAGTCAATTTTGAGCAGACTAGGTCAAATATGATTTGCTATTAGATAATATCCAAGAGGAAGGACTATAAAGTAAGTACATGAAGGAAGAAGATGATGTGGAACACGAAGAAGATGCAGTGGAAGAGGGTGTAGTGGAGCAAGAAGAAAATATTGTAGAAAATGATTGGGATATTCAAGAGGTGCCAAACAAGGGAGTCCAAGAAGTAGACGAAGATGATGAGGTTATTCATAGCATCAATGATGATGTGGTTGATGTTAGAGATATTACACACTCACCTAGTAATTATTTTTCCTAAGTTTGTTAGTCTAATGTTGAGGGAACTACCCAAAGATGAGAATATTCCTTACAAAATAGGGCACCTTCCCTCTTCAGTTTGAGTCAGTTAAAATTTAGTTAGACTAGTTCATCCAGGTGGATATTGGTGGCCACCCACCTATTCCAACTGGCTCCTCTTGACAATTTTTAGTTCAACACGTTCTTATGTTCTTCTTTGTAATTGTGGACTTTACACTTTTGGGGTTGTCTGAATCCCTACACATATTCCAGGTGGAGAATGGTGGCTACCCACCTTATCCAATTGGCTTATTTTAGAAGTTTTCATGTCGGCACATCTTTAAGTACTTCTAGGGTCGTTTTGGGGCTCTAAACAATGTTGTTTTGGCTTGCCATAGTGAAACTATAGACAGAGTTAGAGTTTGACGGCATAATGTGTATTTCTCAAAACTACCTTTCCAATGGGCTATCACATGCCTAAAATGGAGGTCGTATGCAAAAGTTACAACCCAGGTAAGTTGAGGTACCAACTTACCCAACGAGACCCACATAAATTTTGGTGTTTCACCTCATAGGGTTAGGTTTTTGTATGTGTAGGGTTTTGGTATTCATGAGTAATGTTAAAAAGGCATATGGAGCCTCATTATCATGGTTCTGCTCAGAAGAATGCACATAGAAGCCACATCTATTCTCAGAGATAGATACCACCATTCGAGCAAGTTGTTTTTAGTTCTGCAGTTTTACAATTTCAGCCTATTTTATTTATTCAATAGAATTTATTTTTCACTAGATATCTGTTGTGTTCTTTGTATCTCTATGTTATTTTATTCATTATATTAGTCAGTTCATTCCACTCATAAATACAGATCACTAGTGGAGGAAATTCATGCATGGAAACCTTAGTTTTACCACCAACAATTGCATGTTCACTTTGGTTTTCTCACCATAAGAGTGCATATCATATGTTTGTGGCCAAGAGGGTGCATGTCTTATGATTGGATGTGCTTCTCTAACCTCTACACATGTGAATAATTTAACTGATGATTGCATTGACAATTAACTAGGACTAGGTGACATATAACTATGGTTTTTGTCAGTGAGTGTCCAGATCTCTCTAGATCACTACTATGGCACATTTACTTAAAAATGTAGAGTATTTCATGTATTTATTACTCATTCTACCATTCAATTATTCGTTCTCTCATTCTTGCCTCTCTCTCTTTGTTTCTTTTGTAAGATTTGTGTGAATTTATTTAGCTAGGTTCTCTGTGCAGGTTTCACCGAAACTTCGTATGGTATCATAGCCCACATGTTGCTAGGAGTAAGGCACATATGAACTTATTTGTAGGTTCATAAGATGTATGAAGTAAAAAATAATGGAATTCACGCTGAGAATTATTCTCATGCCACACAATTATTTTAAGTGGAGGCTAAATATTCTACATCAACTTAGAGGTAGAGGCTTGTACCAAATAACAATGGAACCAACATCAACAATCAAGAAATATAGATATCTCAACCGCATGGATGAGTCCTATGGTCTTATTTGCATGTCAATGTCCCTCGAGCTATTGTTTCATATTGATTCTTTTACTACTCCAAATGAGGTTTGGAACAAACTGGAAGGTCTCTTTGGAAAACAAGATGAGATGAGAGGCCACATGCTCAAGGTAGAGTTGAATTCATTGGATCCAAGAATATTTGATAATATCCAGGAATTCTTCATGAAGTTCAAAGCCCTTATTATTTAGCTAAAGGGATGTGGTGTTGACAAACATATGCAAGACAAACAAATATGATCCTTACCATTTTGTCAAAACTTGGTCTGGAGTATGCAGTCTTTGTCTTGACATTCCATACAATGAGATTCACATTGGGAGAAAACTGAAGAATTCCATCACTACATCAATTCATTGGTTCCCTAATGCATGAGAAAGATAAGCTCATCCATATGGGAGTAATAAAGAGCCCCACGATATATGCACATGGTTTGCATGAGTGAAACAACACATCCAATCCAAAGTGAAACCCGTCGATGAATCCTCAGGGTCCAAAGGTGGAAAGGGAAAGAAAGGTAAGAAAAAATGCAGTTACTGCAATCAGGGATACCATCCTAAATCAACATGCATGAATAAGAAAATAGACCTCATGGAGAATAAACTTCATCAGAATAATCTCAGGGAATGCATTCTTGAGAACGCCAAGAAGAAGCCAAGAGACCGAGCGCCAGAAAAATTAGGTAATTCTCATGCTTTGATTTCTATTCATTCTTCTCCTAATGCATGGATCATGGATTGAGGAGCATCCCATCACATGGAAACCAAACTTGATGTATTATATTCTTTAACTATATGCACGGGTCCTCCCATCCCCATGGGTGATGATAATCCAGTGGAGGTCACTGGACAAGGGAGAGTAGAGCTCCAACATGGAAGTTTTGAGAATGTTTTGCATGTTCTGAAACTCTTTATGAATATACTCTCTGCCTATGAGATATCACATTCATGCACACTAAAAAGGGTGGAATTCTCACGTGATTCTGTGACCATATATGACCTGCATGACAAATCTAAGATTGTTATTGGTGAGGTAAATCACAAGTCTCAGTCATATACATTTTCTAAGTTTATTTCTAAATCTGATTCCACATTGTTGTTGACTCATGCTGATGATGATAGTAGACTCTGGAATGAGAGATTTGGTCATCTAAATTTTAGGTACATGCATCAAATCAACAAATAGCGAATGGTCAAAGGCTTGCTCAACATACACTTTTATGTAGGAGTTTGTCAAGGATGTGTTCTTGGAAAACATCCTCAAGAGAAGTTTGAGAAAGGGAAGGCTTGGAGGGCCTCCTCTCCCTTGGACCTTGTCCACAATGATCTCATGGGTCCTTTTCCTCATTCTTCCATATAAAATATGAGGTATATTCTCACATTTATTTATGATTGCTCACGACACACTTGGGTATATTTTCTCAAGAAAAAGTCCAAAGTTTTTGAGGCTCTCAAAGAATTCAAAGCGCATGCAGAGACACAGTCAGGGAAGAAGATCAAATATGTTTACATAGATAATGGGGGGTGTATGTAAACATAGATGTAAAACATCTCTGTGATGAGGCATGTATACAACTGCAACACACAGTTCCTTACACTCTGCAACATAATGAGGTCACTGAGAGGAAGAACCAATCTCTCAAAGAGATGGACAGTTGTGTGTTGCATGCAAATTCCTTACCCTCCAAGCTTTGGGATGAAGCACTTAAATGTGATAACTACATATAGAACAAATATTGTCACAAATATATGACGGATAAGACACCTATTGAGGCATGGAGTGACATGAAACCAGAAGCCCACTTCTGAATCTTTGGAACACGCGTAAGGTCCAACGTACTCTTTGAAAAGAGGAAGTCATTATATCCTCAGAGCACAACATGCATCTTCATTAGATATCCCGAGGGTGTGAATGATTATAGGTTGATTTATCCCTCAATGGAAAAGATCATCATTGAGTGCAATGTTCAGATTGAGGAAAGTCTCGTGCATGCACCATAGGAGCCACATGAAGAGACTTATGTACTTCCAGTTGTACCAGACATCTGAGATGATCCACCCATTAATATTGAACCTCAAATATGAGTTCCGAATCAAATTATGAAGATGATGAGCATGTAGATGATGAGCCATAATAGATGCCCAAGAGGGTGCAGTCCACCCTACATGCAACATGTGACCTTGTGGGGGATCTAATGGATTTGAGGAGGTTGATATCCTATTTTGAGGAGACTCCTCATGCAGTTACAACTACCGAACTAGTGAATCCCATGCATTGTTATATGGCTCTAGATTCAGACTTGCAGACCTATGTAGAGGCTGGAAGGAATTTGTTAAGCCCTAAATAGTGGCAAATTACCCCTTAATTGGGGCATGTTACATTTGTAATTTTATTTTATTTATGTCGGTCTGGGTCCATTAGTTGTAATTGTACCTTCTAGTCTCCTATATATACCAAGGAGACATTTTCATTTGGAATCATCTGGTATTTGAAAATTTATGTGGTGCATAATGAGGTTTCCCCCTCAAAGAGGCTTATTATCTAAAATTGTCTCTTTTTCAAGGCGTTGAGTACTTATTCTGATGTTTTTCTATGCTATATTGATATTTGGTTCTTAACATTTGGTATCAGAGCTCAAGGTCTTGGGGTTTCACTACTACATCTGAGACACCTTGGAATTTTTGCTATAATTTTTTTTCTACGACGTTTCAGAAGGAACCCCTTGGATTTTATTTATTAGACGGATCAAGGTATGTTGGGTTCAAATTTAATCTCTTGAGGCCTTATACTTTCAGATATATAACATGTGTAAGATAGGGTTCTCGAATCATCCCAAATTTAGTCATCGCAGAATTTTCTCTATGAAATTTGTTCTATAATGTTTTAGACCCTGAAATCTAGAGGATATTCATATAAATTATTAAGGTATCTATGATACAAAATTAAACTTCTGGGCCAGCTTACATTTGTATATACACCCTGTGGAAGATAGGGTATCTCACTAGTCCTATTGACTAGTCTCAAGAAGGTGTTCCAGGTAAAAAAATCATAAATTCTTCCTAGAGTATCCAAATTGAGTGAGACTAGTTTCATTGGATAATGGACAGTTTGTAGTATTTCTGGTACAATTTTCATAATTTTATATCAATTATTTTTTGCGGGGCACTCTGTACAAGTGAGATCTCCTGGAAAGGATAAAAATCAACAAGTTGTGGGGAAGTTACCATAAATTCCACTTGGCACATCCAATTTTGATTGGACCTGTGGAATTGCAGAGAAGAAATATCAGAGAACTACAAAAAAAAAAAAAATCATACCCAGAAGGGCTGAAATTTTGGAGATACAACAAAAGAAAGATTGTCTAGCAGAGCCACCTCAAAATCAAGGTTTAAAAGTGATACTTGACCAAGATGCTACCAAAAAATAAACATTCTACACCAAATAAGCCTCTATATAGTCCTACTTGGACTCTTTATGAAGGTGAAGAAATGCGTAGGGACACAAATGATTTAAAAAATAAGATAGTAACAAAAGATGAACTATAAGGGATGATGGATGGTTTAAAAAGGGAGATCATGGAAGCGTTGAAAAATTTCCTAATAGAGAGGACACCTGAAAGTGAAAATGTATCCCATGAAATTCATGATGAGGACACAAGGAAGATGAATCAAGAATGGAGAAACTCCAACTTTGGATTGAATACCAACCACTTTCCTAAGATCGATATGAGGAAGTTTGATGGCAAGGACCAAATCATATGGATACTTCAGATGGAGAAATTCTTTGATATACATGATGTTCC
>ML806729.1:287228-302232 GCA_009831015.1 Picea engelmannii
CATCATTCACACATATGAGATACACAGAGACAGATATTTCCTGAGGAAACCCATAAAGGGTAAAAACCTCTTCTTATTTATATGATAAGTAATATTTACATTCTGTACATTATCATACTTATGAGAACCAACTCATAATGAGGATACAACCTCTATTTTGCAAGCTACAACTTGTTGAGAGCACCAACTCTCTGTTTTCTCTAGCACCTACTAGAAGGAAGCACCAACTCCCTGGTTTCTCTAGCACCCACTAGAAGGAAGCACCAAATCCTTGGTTTCTCTAGCACCCGCTAGAAGGAAGCAACAACTCCCTAAGTGTTCCAACACCAACTGGATGGAAGCGCCAACTTCTAGTCACACAGGCACCAACCTGTATAACAGAGAACAACAGTTCTCCCTTGCACCACCCTACCACCCTAGTTTCTCTGGCTGCAACCAGATGGAAGCTACAACTCCTTGTGTTCAAGCACCCACTTGAACCTCTGAGGAAAACAATCCTCCCTAACACCTCCCTACCACCCTGAAATATCAATCTTTGCTACTGAAACTTATTACAGTGATATAATGTTCATCAATGGCTTACCAGTCTCATCATTTTTCTGCTACACTGCCTTGCTCTATCTGCCTCATTGTCTTCCTGCACACATGCCTTGCGCTTTCTGTTCTTCTGCCTTTTATGCTCTTTGTGCCATGTCCATTCAATGGACCATTCCTCCTCTGTGTATTTCAACTACTTCACACTGTCTCCTTCTACACGCCCGAATCACTCTCCACAATAGCTCTCATCTCTTCTTTGTTCTGCATTCTTATAGTCTCTGTGCACCTTCTGCATACTATATGTACAATGCTTTTGCATGATCTCACCTGAGCCATTATTCTCCACATCGGGATATTCACTTCCACTCCACATTTCCATCGCTTCACTCCCTCAAGCATCAACACACTCTCTCTATTCTGCATGTTCTCCTCGTGTCGATTCCTCTTCGTGATCATCATGGCAAATCCTTAGCTTTTCTGGTGGTTATACCCATGCGTTCATCATCACTGGGTGTTATGCTGAGATTCCTTAGCCTGTCTCGCAGTCGAGACTCTTCGTCTTCTCTATCATAGTCCAGATCATCCTCTTTGTTGTAGTTATAGGCTTCAAATCTCTTCCATTTGTCAATCGCCTCTATGAACAATCTTCATTCCACTGACAAATACCTTGAGACTCTTCAGCTCCTTTGGCAATCACACTGAGGCCTCTTTGATTTTTCTATGTAGAAACAATCAATGGTTTCTGGAAGTTACACTGTGAACCTCTTGAGCCTTATGCCTTTGGAACCCTTCACCTTTCCTTTCACATGTGGCCTCAGGCGGTGACCAAGAACTTATCCATAAAGTGCTTTTGCAATTTTTCATTTCGGAATTTCTGTGATGAAGGGTCTCGACACTCCAAGTCGTGATCGCCGAGACTCCGAGATGGAGCTTAGCACTGCTAGCTTCTTCTCCTCATGTGACCACCGACGGTGACCACAGGCTGCGCCAAAAGGCACTTCATATTTAGTGAACTTATGAACTTTATCGAGCTTGATCAACGGTCGAGATATCCAATTATCTGACGGTCCAGATCTCATTGCGATCTCACATATCACAATTCCTATGATGAAGGGTCTCGACACTCCAAGTCATGATTGTCGAGACTCTGAGATGGAGCTTAGCACTGCTATCTTCTTCCCCTCATGTGACCACCGATGGTGACCACAGGTTGCACCAAAAGGTGGTTCGTATTTCACAAACTTATGAACTTTATCGAGCTTGATCAACGGTCGAGATCTCCAATGATCTGACAGTCCAGATCTCATCGCGATCTCGCATATCGCGAGTTCCCACACCATGCTTCGTTGAATCCTCCAATGTGAAAGTCTAAGATTCCAATCACTTTCCACGTGTCCTATGACTCCAACGGTCAGGATTGTTATCACGATTTCGCATATTGTGAGTTCCAACCTCTTTCCTTTGGATTTCCTGATCTGCGAAACTCCAAAACGAAACCTTTGTCATGCTTTGACTGTTTTCCTCCTTCCGAGCTTACACTATTGATCTTGCCATTATCGCTATGCTACTGAATGTGCTTATCTTTTCCATCAATGACAAAAATGCATACTCTGCCTCTGTCTAAAAAAATTCCAACACACACTCCTTGTGGACCTTCACTGCACTCCTTGCAGGAATTCTCAGGACGAGGAGAAATTGAGACTTATACTCTCCCTCTCACATACTTCATACATTCAACATGAAATCATACACACAAAGCATTGAAACAAATGCATAACAGATCATATAAGCAAACTGTAAACATACCATTCAATAGATGCAAACAATAACCATAACAACACCATGAAATTGGATCAAAGCATTCTTATATTAATTCAAGTGCTTCTGTACATGGTTTTCTATAGAAACAACTATCTTCTCAAACAACTTCTACAATCTTTGTTCTTCTCTTCTCTCCTATGCTCTCTTTCTCTACAATGAGAATCATAATACAATCCATCTATGAGAGATCTTTCTTGAGTTTTCCCTCCTACAACTCTAAGCTATCTTATCGAAATTAAAGACTACAAATACTTTACATTTATTACATTAAATTCCTCCAACCGACAGATGAGAGAAACACTCAAGGTCTGCATTACAATCTCCAAACATTTAAGAACAATTACATCCTTCCAGCTATTACATTAATGGTTCATATTTTAAATTTCAAAATGTCTTCAAAACACACTCTGGTGTATATCCAGTTGTCCTCCGGTTGCTCTTGCTGGAGATGCTTCTGCATCATACTCCTCTGGCTGAAAAATTCATGGACTCCTGTCCATGAGATCCTGCACCGTTTGTCCATGTTTCTGGATATCTGCTTCACTTTCCCAACTGGCATCTTCAATCGAGTGTCCTTTCCACTTTACCAAATATTCAAAATATGTCTTCCTTTGGGTCTTCTTACCAACTCTCTGATCAATGATCTTTTCCATCTGTGGCTTTTCAGCTACATGCATCTGTTTGATCCACTAGACTTGATTTTGATTCTCTTCTCTTTTCGCTTCATCTAATCTGTAAGGATACACATATTGTATGTTGAATATGGGTGATATACCCACATCATCTGGCAATTCTTTCTCATAAGCATTTGCCTCAAATTTCCGTAAAATCCTACACGACCCTATCTTCTTCATTTTCAGCTTATTATATGTTCCCCTTGAGAACCTCTCTTTTCTTAGATGTGCCAAAACTAAATCTCCCACTTTGAATTGAATCTTCTCCTGTGCTTATCTGCTCTACGCTTGTATTCCTGGTTGGAATTCTGCAATCACTCTTTAATCTTACTGTGGAGCTCCTGCATCTCTGCTGCAAAATCTTTCGCTCCAAAACTCTTGAACTCATTCTTCTCCAAGTCTCTCAACTCAGATAATCCTCTTAAATGCATTCCATCCATTATCTGGAATGGGATATGTCTCATGCTCCAGTTAGGTGAGTTGTTATATGCAAATTCCTCTTGCGACAAAATATGATCCCACTGATTCAGCTACTAAACTCCTCAATAAGTCTCCCAAACTTTGATTTACTACCTCAGTCTGTCCATCTGTATGAGGGTGATATGATGAGTTAAAAGATAGATTTGTCCCCAACTTTTTCCATAGTGTCCTCCAGAAATGACCAAAAAACTTGGTATCTCTGTCCGAAACAATACTCTTGAGTAAACCATGAAGTCGAACAACTTATTTGAAAAACAGGTTTGCAATATGTGTTGCATCACTGGTTTTCTGACATGGAATAAAATGTGCCATTTTTTAGAATTTGTCAACTACCACGAATATGGAATCACAACCTCTCTATGTCCTTGGTAGTCCTAACAAAAAATACATGCTTACCACGTCCCATGACCTCTCTGGTATTGGCAATGGTTGATAAAACCATGTATTTTGTCTTTTCCCCTTTGCATGCTGGAAAATTCTACCTATGTTGACAAAATTCTTGACATGCGTCCTCATCCCTGGCCAATAATACAAACTGTTTAGTTGCGCAAACATTTTATCATGGCCGAAATGTCCAGCCAATCCCCCACTATGTTTTTCCTTCAAAAGGTTTTCTCTCATAGAACTCTTTGGGATACACAACTGATTTCCTTTAAACAACAGTCCATCCTGAATTAAATATTCAATCCATTGGATTCTATCTCTCAGAACATGATTCTCACATTCTTCATAAGCATCCTTGAAATCTGAATCATCTCTATACATTTCCTTAAGTCTATCAAAACCTAAGGTCTTCACACAAAATTCCTGCAGAATCAAACATTTCCTGCTCAATGCATCAACAACCTTGTTAGCATTTTCTAGAAATGTGCTTTATAAAAAAATTAAAGTTGTGCATAAATTCAACCCATTTTGCATGTTTCTGGTTCAATTTCTCCTGTCTAGTTATAAATTGTCAGGCCTGCTTGTCGCTATACAAAACGAACTCCTTTGGAACTAGGTAGTGCCTCCATTTCTCCAGTGCCTGTATGACTGCATAAAACTCCTTATCATACATGGAATATTTCAACTTGGTCTCGTTCAACTTCTCACTGAAGTATGAAACTGGTATATTGTCTTGACTTAAGACTGCTCCAATCACAAATCCACTTGTGTCACATCTCACTTGAAATGTTTTACTGAAATCTAACAAAATCATAACTGACTGTCCAATTATCTTCTCCTTGAACAACTTGAAACTTTTCTCCACTTCCTCTATCCAATGAAAATATTTATGTCTCTTCTTGACTGTGTCCATCATTGGTGCATAAATCCCACTAAAATTTCTGATGAACTTCCTGTAAAAATTGGCTAGTCCATGGAAGCTTCTAACTTCAAAGATATTCCTTGGCAACGACCACTCTTTGATTGATTTTACCTTTTCAAGATCCATCTTCAACTCATTCGAAGAGATCACGAAACCCAAATAAATGAGTTCTGTCTTCCTGAAATATGACTTCTTCAGATTTATCAACAACTTCTCTTGTTGCAACCTCCTCATTACTGAAGCTAAATATCTCAAATGTTCTTCCTTAGTCTTACTGAAGATCAATATATCATCATGATATACAATTACAAACTTCCCATTGAAATCTTTCAAGACTTCGTTCATCAATCTCATAAATGTACTTGGCGCATTCGTCAAGCCAAATGACATGACAAGCCATTGATACAACCCTTCATTTGTCTTGAATGTTGTCTTCCATTCGTCACCTTCCCTCATTCTAATCTGATAATATCCTCTTTTCAAATCAATTTTTGAAATTTTTTTTGCTCCACTCAAGCAATCCATCAAGTCATCCATTCTGGGTAATGGAAATCTATACCTGATGGTGATTTTGTTTATAGCCCTCAAGTCTGTACACATCCTCCATCCACCATCTTTCTTCAGACTTAACACTATTGGTACAACGCATGGACTCAATCTTTCTCTAATCAACCCTTTGTCCATCAAATCCCAGACTTGCTTCTTAACTTATTCATTCTTCCGCAGCGTCAGTTTGTATGCTACTTTGTTTGGTAAAATCTCCCCTGGTATAAGGTCAATGTGATGGCTTATACTTCTGATTGGAGGAAACGAACAAGCTAAATCATCCACCACTATATCAACGAAATTCTCCAGCAGTTCCTGAATCTCCTTAGGTAGATCATCTATTGAGGTACTGGTCAAGATGACTCTAGGTTTTCTCACCACAACAAACTGAATTTCTTCATCTTTCTTGATTTCATCCAAAAGTTCCTTCCCACTCATGAGAAGTATAGTATTACTTGTTTCTTCTTTTACTTTCTTTTCTTCAATTGGCAACAACATATGTGTCCTACCATTATTCTCCAAGGTGTATGTGTTCTTTCTTCCGTCATGAATAAATTTTTTGTCATATTTCCATAGCCTCCCCAACAAAATATGATAGACATCCATGGGAATAACATCACATAATATCTCATCTCTATATCCCCCTATCTTAAATTCAACAAAACCTTGTATGGGCTCGGATGTGCAATTGTCTCTAATTCCATCTTTTCCACCATCTCCGTGGATAATAGATTATCCATGCTTCCACTATCAACTATCACCTTGCATACCCTATCCTTGGGGTTGCAAGCAGTCCTAAACAAATTGTTCCTCTTGACTAGATTCTCCATCTCTTTATTTGGCTTCAAGATAAGTTTCCCCATCATTAAGGATCTTCCACCTTCTGCATCTTCTGCCTCAAAATTTCGCCTCTGCACTTCTAAAATGTAAGCTTCTCCTCCTCCATCTCTTTTTCTAACGGGACATTCAAAATATTTGTGTCTGATCTTTCCACAGACAAAACACTTTATTTCACCTCCTCTGCCTCTTCCTCTACCTCTTGCTCGAGGAAAAGTGTTCCTATCGGCATACTTCCCTCCTTGTTAGCTTCCTCCCCTTTCTACGTGGTTATGTGGTTTCTTCTCTTCATCCTTGGGCTTCTATACTCTGTCCTGGGAAACTTCTTTGCCTCTACTCTGACTTCTACCTATGCCCTTTTGAACTTGCTTTCAGGCCAATTTCACTTTTGCCTTTGAAGCAATCTGATAAGCATCTTCTACATTCCTGATTGTCACCATGCTCATCTCATCCCGAATCTCATATCTTAGGTCATTCATGTATCTAGCGAATGTTTCATCATCACTCTTGTGATGACCATCTCTGATATTCAGTTTGTAAAATTCCTCAGTGCATTACTTCACTGTCATGCATTTCTGTCTCAAATTCTAGATTCTTTGAAACATATTGATTTGATAATCCTTGGGTATGAATTTGGATTTCATCTTCGCTACCATTCTATCCCATCTTTTAATTCTTTGTTTTCCTTTGCAACGCCTGTCAACCTACAGTTCATCCCACCACAGTGCCGCATGCCCTTTTAGTATAGTGACAACGAGCTTTACTTTCTTATATTCTTCGATATCCTCATATTCGAAGTATTTATCTAGAGCTCTAAACCAATCTAGAAGTTCCTCAACATCTAAGCTGACTTCATACATCATGATGTCCATTTTTTCTCTAGCACCTATTCTTGCAACAACTTTGAATAGACGTTCCTTTGCAACATCTTCGGCTACAACTTATTTTTTAGCTCCAACTTCGTTCTCACTTTTGGCCTCACCGACATCTCTAGAATCATGTGTTCACCTCTATGATGTCTCCATAGCATCCAATCAAGCACAAAGTTCTCTCATCTCTCTTTCCATGGCTGGATCGGGCATAGGTCTCTCTTGACGTCTCCTTGGCGGAATTGTTTCAATCTTTCCATGTAGAATTCAATCACAACTGTCCCCTATATTTCCTCTACAGAAAAAAAAAATTGTTAGCTATGATACCACCTGACACAGACCCCCACCTCAGCAGGGTCTTCTTGACTTCCTGATCTTTGGAATTCCTGAGCCAAAATGGCTCCTTGGTCCCCGCTGGAACCTTTCACACATATAACCACAGGTCTCCTCTTATATTCTCCACCCACGCAGACCTGTACTAGACGTGATCCTACACTCCACATGACCACTGGCGTGACCACAGACTTAACCCCAAAAGGTGCATCGGGTTTCACGATTTTAGGAATTTTGTTGTGAGTCACCCCAACTCTTTTGATTCCCGAAACCCCGAAATGGGATAACTGTTCCTAGCTCTTCCCTTAAACCCTTCACTGATGTGACCCTTGACTGCGACCCGGGGCCCAAAATTTGAGCGCATCGAGATTTCATGTATCGGGAACTCGTGATGTAGACTTTCTCCCTTTTCCCGATATCCGAACCCGTGATGACCGCTTATGCCAGATCAATGGTCCTTATTCCTCCACGATCCAATGGTCTAGATCGTGTTAGGATTTCATGTTTTGCGACCTCCGAGTAACAGTTTCCTTCACACTCGTCCGACTCCTGAAATGATGATATTTCAGAGCGCCCAACCAACGAATCTCGCTCCTTCAGATCTGACAGCCCAGATTATTCTTTCGCGAAGTCAAAATTTCACGAATTATAACTTCGCGACTCATGAATTTCGATTTACAACTTCCTCCACACTCCCGACTTCCGAAATGCCAAACTTCAAGGAAACAAATCAATGGCTCTTGCTCCTCTAGATCTGACGGCTACTATCTCTACTGAACTTGTGAGTGTTGAAAGACACTTGGCCTTATCCTTCCCCCAGATCTACTAGATCTGATGGTCCACGAAAAATCAAGCTTCTCCCTTCGAGAATTCCCACCGTCCTTTTTGGCTCTCGATGTTCCTCACCAAATAACTCGGCATCAACCCTACTGATATTGGTTTCTACAAGGTGACTTCGACCCTCATCTTTCCTTTGGACTTTCCAAGTCTCTATCACTCCTAATCTTGATTCTTGCTGCAAACTCAAGGATTCCAAGGGAACCTTTCACACACTCTTTGCGGATCTCACGATAACCTATGGTTATCCAAACATTCCAACTCTGCGCACTCCTTGAGACAAAAGTTGTTCAACCACTCACTTGGTTGGAAAAGTCTAAGACTTCGACTTGACACGTGCACACCTTGCACGGATCTGTGTTATACTTGCACTTCTGTTGGTATAAAAACAACTCTATCTCTCCCGAGATTTTCTTAGATAAAACTCAAAATCTTGTCAACACACTCCTTGCGGACCTTCATTGCACTCCTTGCAGGAATTCTCAGGACGAGGAGAAATCGAGACTTATACTCTCCCTCTCACAAACTTCATACATTCAACATGAAATCATACACACAAAGCATTAAAACAAATGCAAAACAGAGCATATAAGCAAACTGTAAACATACCATTCAATAGGTGAAAACAATAACCATAATAACACCATGAAATTGGATCAAAGCATTCTTATATTAATTCAAGTGATTCTGTACATGGTTTTCTATAGCAACAACTATCTGCTCAAACAATTTCTATAATCTCTGCTCTTCTCTGCTCTCCTATTCTCTCTTTCTCTACAATGAGAATCATAATACAATCTGTTAGCGATATTTCTTGTCTCGGGACAAGAAATAGAAACAAGACGACGAAAGTCCCGAATCCCCGAGAGTTAATAGGGACCGTCCGTTTGGAAAGGACGCGTGGCAGGAGATCAGCGTTATCGGGGAGGGTGCCGACAAGGAAGCGTCCATCGGAGTGGAAGCCATCGGGATATCGGGGATCCCGGGAACAAGTGATTCGTGCACTTCGCAAGTGCCGAAACTCCAATAAGAAGGTAAGTCCATGGTCGTGGAGGCATGGTCATATGCGGCAGGAGTTAAGCTCAGGAGGGCTCGTGCGCGAAAGGAGCTCTTCGCAAATCGGGGATTGGAGAGGTAAGGAGTTCTCAACAGCAGGAACTGCGAAACCCCGAACCTTGATACAGAGTCGGGGATAACCACGGTCAGGTGCTGAAGGTCGTGAAGGGATTGGAAAGGACCTGTGGATCGGGTTGCTGCAGCAGTGATTCCCGAGGGAATCTAAGGAGCTGCTTCGGCTCAGAAGAGGGGATTTAAAATGATCCTGAAAGCAGGAAGGCACGGTGATGTCCCAGGTACCAATTCGATGTGGGCTAGATCCCAGTACCTGCCGGAGATTAATGAAGAAAAGAGAGGATGGCTCAAAACTCACATCACTCATTTATTACAGAGTATGGAGATCCCGTCCGAAAGTCTACCCGGAAAGGTCCCCTGTACCGGTTCTCTTCAGGAAGGTCACGCCGAGTCTTCAACTCGTCAGAGGAACCTGCACACGCTAATTCAACATTCAAAGGGCTCAGCTACCACCCTAGCATGAGCCATGCTGAACTAAAGAGGCGTGTTACAGGGGAACAAAGGACAGATTTGATTAAGGAGACGTCACCCTTTGAAAGTTTTGAGACTCCTCCACTGGATGAGAGGAGGGGAGGAGTATATGTAGGCATTTTTTCCATTTTCTAATGATGGATGGTAGAGCGGAGCTCCCTACTGTAAAGTTTTAACAGATATTCTAGTTTTCTGGGTATGCATTTGTATTTGAGATTTCTTGTTTTATGACAAACAATTTTCCTATCTCATTTATGTTTTCCTCTCACACCAGGGAGTTTGTGATTGACTGATTCTCGCGAATCATTGCAGTTGTGTTATGATGAAAGGTTCATTGTTGTATGATTGCATTCTCTAATTTTACGTTTGAATGTAAGATGATATTGCCTTCGAACGTTTTCTTCTACAGTCTGTTAGTAACTCGATGTTAGTACCAGACCTCTGCCTTTCTCTTATATAAGTCTTCCACTTGTTTCACCATATACTACAACTCACTGTATGAAGTTTATATAAGACCTCACTCACCCATGCATGCCTAGCCTAGTTTTGGAGTTGGAACGTTATTGTTTTGAGTTGGCTTCCATTCGGTCACCCCATCTATAAACCACTGTGACATAAAAATGATGGGCGTCGGGCTTTGCTCCTGCTAGCAATCCAGGAGTGACTTCCGTCGCCAACATTTTTGGCACCGTTGCCGGGGATGAAGTTGAATATTTTCCCTGGGATTGAACGACAACAATTAGCTGATTCTGATGGTGCATCAAACATCAGAACTATTGAGATTGCTGTTGTGCACTTGGCGAATCCACTGTGACGACTCTGCTGTGGATAACCTACTCTATAAATTGTGGCTTTCAGAGGCAGACACACGCGGTCTCATCCACAGCTTCCCCTAGCTACACCTACAACTAATCCAGAGGTGGTTCTCAGAAAAGGAAAGGCTCCTGAAGAGGAAGCTTCCACCGCCGAAGCAGGTAATCTGCCATCTCCTTCTGTAAGAACTTTGTTTCCTCCCCCTCAGTTTCTTGATAGACCTCCTTCACAATTTTCCCGTTTCCTGAATTTTGGGAGTGTTCCTGCTGAGTTTTCCCTTCCTGGTCTAGGATTGGAGGGAGAAATCCTTGTCACTCCCCTCTCTTCTGAAGCTGTACCTTGGCATAGACCCACGACCACATAAGATTTCCCCACTCCTGCGCAAGGAGGAGCACCTGCTGACTTGAGATCGGTAGCCCGTTCCTTGAATCACCTCTTGTTTCCCACCCCACTCCAAGATTCATTCCCGGTAGCCCCTTCGCGAACTCCTTCTCCTCCAAATTCTCCTCCACCTAATATTCCTATGGCCGGTGCTAATCCCCCTCTAAATAGAATGGACGCCATAGTTGCTGCTAGGTATGCTCCCTTGATCTTACCTAATCCCACGAATCCTTTCCCTGATGGAGATTACTTGAAATATATGCCCAAGTTCACTGGGGAAGGGGACATAACTGCAGAGGAGCACTTGGCTGCTTTCTACAGTTATGCTGACAACCTGAACATTGGAGATGAAGATGTCTGGATGAGGGTTTTTGTCCAGAGCCTAGATGGTGAGGTAAGGAAATGGTTTAGAGGATTAGCTCCCAGATCTATTGTTGGAATTGACGCCCTGGATAATGCTTTCCTGAGGCAATGGGGAGATAATAAAGATTTCATGTATTACATGACAGAGTTTGGGTCGTTGAAGAGAAAAGAAGGAGATTCTGTTCCTGACTTCTCCAAGAGATTTAACAAAATGTACAACAAAATCCCTGCTGAGATAAAACCCTCCGAAGCCTCTGCAATGATCACTTACTCCAATGCTTTTAATCTTGATTTCTTCCTACTACTAAGAGAGAGAAGAGCTGCTACGCTGGCCCACATGCAGGATGCATCCGTGGAGGTCGAATCTAACATATTGGCTGTCAACCGACTTAGAAACACAGGTGATAGAAGTACATCCAAGAACAGGCCTGAAGCTTCCTCCTCCAGTTCCTCTCCCCTGCCCCATCAGACAGATGAGACAGCTAGAGCAATAAAATCAATTGCTGACAAGATAGAAATGTTGGAATTAGAAGGGAAGCCCATGTACAGAAATCCCCAAAACAATGATAATAGAGGCTTCAGACGACCTGCTAACAATATGCCTCAGGTTTTCCCGAGGGAACAAAGGGGAAAGGACAGAGAAGATCAAAGGGTTCAAGTCCCCCTTCAAAATAACCTAGTTGATCATGAGGAGAGAGAGGAGATAGACGAGTTTGGCCCTGAAATTCACTGTATTGAGGAAGCTCCCCCTTTTCCTCATTTGACGCAGTCCGCATATGAAGAATCCATGATGAGTGCTCAAATTCATGAGTTGGGAAAAGAACAAAGGGTTGGTCACACTTCTAACAGATATAATCTCAGATCGAGAAGGAAAGAAGGAGACTTTGACAGCCCAGACCAGCCCCTCATAGAAAATAGACCTACTAAAACTGCGGCAACCACAGCTAAAGAAAAGAAGACTCAGAGTTCTTCACCAACAACCAAAGATCCTGTCACTGAGGTAAGAGAAGCTCCTAAACCTACCCCCTCCTTCAGTTTTGAGCATGAGATTCAGAAGATTAGGATTCCTGTACCTCTCTCTGAGCTAGTTAAAAATGAGGATTTCAAAAGGTCCCTCTCCAAGTTGCTACAATCTGAATCCCCCCAACCTCCCTCTGACTCAATAAACCTTCAAGATGAAAATCCTGCAGCCGTCTTAGGTCCCATGGTAGAAGATAGAGATGATTCATCCCCTCCCTTCTACACATCCCTGAATATACATGATAAAGTGCTGCATAACTGCCTCATGGACTCAGGGGATTCTCATAACCTTATGCCCAAAATAGTCATGGAAGAATTGGGACTGGAGGTGACAAGGAATTATCATGATTTATACTCTTTTGATTCAAGGAGAGTGCAGTGCCTAGGAGTCATGAAAGACCTGGCGGTTTCCCTGTTTCAGCTGCCCATGAAAAGTGTGGTCATTAATATTGTGGTAGCCGACGTTCCCCCCAAATTTGGTATGCTGTTGTCTAGATCGTGGATCAAAAAGTTGGGAGGGACACTATAGATCCACCATTCCGGTCTTCGGAGGGGAACAAAGGAGATTATACAGAGAAGCCCAGCTAGCCTATATTGTCAGTGATGAAGCAGATCCTACCAATCACCCCATCTTTGCACTTGACACCAACTTGGGGTCTAGTTTGCTGCAACTTACCGATCCCCCTGAAAGCTCTTTACTAATTAGAAAACATCCCAGCCCTGATCATCCGACTTCCCCTCAAAGCTCCTCTGTGTGGAAGATGTTTTTTGACATAGCTTATTCTAGCGAGGGCGTTGGCGCTGGAGTGATTTTCATATCACCTTGTCAAGAAGTCGTGTCTCTGTCATATAAGCTGGAATTCGAAGCCACCAACAATGTGGCAGAGTATGAAGCTCTTGTTCTGGGTATGAGGGCCGCAAAGGAAATGGGAATTGAAGAAATAACAATATTCGAAGATGCTGAGTTGATTATTCAGCAGGTAAGGAATGCTTACCGCGCCCATAATCCCCAACTCAGAAATTATCGGAATGAAGTGTGGGACCTTATTGATAATTTCTTCTTGGATTTTAACATTTCTTTCATTTCGAGGGGAGAAAATACCTTGGCCAATTCTTTAGCTATCTCAGCTAGTGTGCTCAAATTTCCTCTGCCACCTATGGTAGAAAATGATGTTGATATAAGATATAGGCCCTCGGTGCCAGACAATGTCAAGAATTGGAAGGTGTTCGAGGATGATTCTGAACTCGAAAGGTTTCTCCAATCAGTGGATGAATTTTCATCTTTGCATCTTGACCAGGATCCCGACCTAGAAGGTAACCCTCGCCCTGACGAGTTTGTAAATAAAATCGCTAATCATCGGATCATTCAGCTGCCCAGCAATCACATTCCGAGAGGACTTGTCCCTTTAGAAAGATTGTTCAATGGGAATGATGTGCCGGTAAAGGGAAGGGTCTCAAATGAAGATACCGAGACAACCGAATGCAACATTGGTTCACAGGAGAAGCCCAGGTTTTTCAAATTGTCAAGCAGTTTGACCAGAGAACAGAAGGCCGAATATACGAAGTTGCTAAAGGAGTTCGCTAATGTGTTTGCATGGATGTATGAAGAACTCAATACCTATGACACATTTGTCATTGAGCACAAGATCCCACTAAAGGAAGGGGCTAAACCATTCAGACATAAGTTGAGACAGATAAATCCCATGTTGCTGCCTGTCATGGAGAAAGAAGTGAAGAAATTGTTAGATGCCCAAATTATTGTCCCCTTGAGATATTCTGAATGGGTGGCCAATTTGGTCCCAGTAAGAAAGAAGAGTGGAGAAATCAAACTCTGTGTTGATTTAAGGAATCTCAACAGAAGCTCAAAGAAAGACAATTACCCCCTACCTAAGATGGAACACATACTGCAGAGGGTAATTGGTGCCTCCAGGATATCCATGATCGATGGGTTTTCCGGCTATAATCAGATATCGGTCATGCCTGAGGACAGGGAGAAGACAACCTTCACCACTCCTTGGGGCACGTTCATGTATGCCAAAATGCCATTTGGGTTGATGAATGCAGGAGCAACGTTTCAGCGGGCCATGGATATAGCTTTCATCGGGGAAAAGGACCAGTTCATAGTGATCTATCTGGATGATATCACAGTCTTCTCCAAGACAGACAAGGAGCACCGATGTCACCTAAAGAGAGTCTTCTTGAAGTTTCGAAGGTTTGGCCTATCCCTGAACCCCAAGAAATATTTGTTTGCTATACAGGAAGGGAAGTTATTGGGACATATAGTATCGGCATCAGGGGTGAGAATTGATCCCAACAGGGTGGAGGCAATTCAAGCCTTGTCACTTCCCAGGTCTAAAAAAGAGGTTCAAGCCTTTTTGGGGAAAATTAATTTTCTTAGGAGGTTTGTCTCAAATTTTGCCGAGATAGTGAAACACATCACGACCATGCTCAGGAAGGGAAATGAAGTGAAATGGACCGCTGAGCCCAGGGCCTCTTTTGACCAAATTAAAAAGGCATTGACTGAGGCACCTGTGCTTATCAGTCCTGACTATTCCAAAGAGTTCCTAATTTTCTCCTTTGCTTCT